>JAUYWV010131868.1:0-11073 GCA_032274565.1 Nematoplana nigrocapitula
TCTTGTCCCCAAGACCGTCCGGTGAGGCAGCGCAGAGCTTTCGTCCTGCCGGCGAGCTTCCTGCTGGCGGCTTTGGCAGAGGTCCCGAAGACCCCGGATAAGAGGTCACAGTTCAGGCCGGGAAACACCCACCCAAACACTGCCAACAGCGGGCCCAGGTGAGCCGGACACACCTGGATCCAGTACGCACCATTGTCTGCTCTTCCTCCCCACAGTGCAGGCACACAGGGGATACTACCTCGCACACACGGGCTCGGTACACCGCAAGAATGCACAGAAGTCACGATTAGTAGTTGCGTCAATAGCGTCTCAGCAGGGCGACGTAGGCCCGCTGGACGGAGAATAACGAGAAAAAGCGACTTCACGTATGAGTCCGCATAGGGTCTGCGACTTCCCTGTAAATAATCTGGCCGTCCTAAAATACACTGGTGCTTCCTCGGGCCGCGGTTGGCACTAGCCTTCCTGGCCTGCCTGCCCGCGATCCCATTTCCATGAGACCGCAGTGACTGAGAACCCATTGTAAGACCACCTATACCTCTTAACACTCTTTAAAGAGGAACAGACCGAGACCATAATAGGATTAGACCCAGTTATATACGTCCCCGCGGTTCAAAAGACCATCAAGATAGACTTTCAGTTATAAACCAGTTACCACCAAACCCAGGGCATTCATCTCCATTTGAAGTGAACTCCGTGTGAAGGTCTTTTAATGGAATCTAATCAACATAGATCCGTTCTCTTCCTGAAGCCATCGCACGAATGATAGTAATGGTAATAAGTAATCACAAAGGCGTGGTAAAAATCGTAAAAAGAATACAATAGAAAAAGTTGTATCCAAACTGTTCTATTACTTTGTAATAGCCGCGATTAGGCTGCTGGCCCTTCCACTTTTGTGATAGTCGATCACCTATTGTTTCTCAGTTATGTTATGCTCTGTTCCGTCGTGTCTGTCAAGCCGAAAAATAAAATGACACGTTGAGGCTCCATGCAGACGCCTTCTCATGGCGGAGGTGTCATCCGGAAGGCAAAGTACTTCATTCCTTAAGATCTCCTATGGTTTCTCTGTTTCCTCTCCTCTCTCGCTCGTTTCCTTTCTCTCTGTTCTTTGTTTTCTTTCTCTCTCTCTCTATTTCCTCCCTCCTCTTTTTCTTTCTTCACTTTATCTTTCCTTTCACTTTCTCTTCCCTCTCTCTTTCTCTTCCTTCTCTCTCCTTTCTATATCCCTCTTTCATCCCTCTTCTTTTTCTCTCTTCTCTCTATTTTTCCTCTCTATTTTCTGCCCTTTCTCTATATTTTTCTTCTCTTCTTTCTTTCTCTTATCTCTCTCTTTCTCGTCCCCCTTTCCCTCTCTCTCTTCATTCTCTCTTTCTTTTTTTCACTTTCCTCGCTCTCTCTTTTACCTCCTTTTTCTCTCTTTCTCTCTCTCTCTCCTACACTGTACATTCGAGCGGTCGGGACGCTAACACGTCCACTCGACCTGGAATTACCAATAGATTTCCGCTTGCATTTGCGGATTAAACTGGTTTGTTAGTGTAACTGTCCAATACGACTATATTTCTATTCACTATTTTCCAATTGAAATATTTAGACATAAATTTAATACGACTTTTTTTCCGCCACACGCGCGAGCGCTCACCACTGTTATCCCGATCAATGGAGGCCATGATATCGGACATGAGTTCCACATCGGTGCCAGAGTCCTCGTTGAGACTGGCTGCAACAATCACCATCAGTTCCACGAGAGTGATTCGACCGTCCAGATTCTTGTCCAGAACTTGGAACATTTCCTACGCGCACAACATCCAAAGGTTATATACTGTATACAATAGTTTGAGCACAGCATTGAGATGTGCATGGGAAAAGTCAACAGCGTGCTGCTGCCTACTACGTCTAATCACCTTGTAAACAGTGACGTAGTAGGAGAGCTTTTCCAGGTTAATATTCCATTTTTCCATGGGATTCGTTGTTCTGAAATAGAGGAAATACCACTGTTCGTTATACGATGCTTTGCTGGGGAGGATTTCAGGGCGGCATGTGGGCCCTGCCAACATCAAGTGCATAAAACAATTCCGGCTTGTGGGCGTGGCCCACATAGGCTAAGTTACTTTCTGTGCAATAATTTAATGCTGCCGGAATATCTAAAATACCTTGTAAGCGGCGCCGGAATGCTCTAAAATCTATACAATAACGAATGACTAGACGGTTGGTTATTGATTTTTCTTCACAGAACACCATGGCCCTGTTTCAATACATGGCACAACTTCTAGTGAGTGACTTTCAGTGATGAACTTTCAGTGACTGTATTACATTTTGGCTTTGATTTGAATTTATAAAGTTCTGTTTATAAATATAGTTCGGTAATTTATAAATTTTAGTTCGTTAAAGCTATTTATGTTACATATTCCGTTTTCTGAAAAGACAAAAATGTTATGTATGTTTGTGGGCAACGCCCACAAAGCGCGGGAATAAAATAAAGCATTTTTTAGATAAGCCGTCCGGAAAGGGTTAATAACAATACATAATCATTTACATTATCGTCAAATAAAATACTAAGGGCAAGGCCAAATAATGAAATAAAATTATACGTGCTTGTCATTGCCGTACGAATATGTCAATATTAGCAGGTAGAGAAAATTTTTCCAAGGCTCGAAACCACCTAACTCCGGCATGTAAATTGTATACCCCGTCGTCTCACCCACTACGCCATACAGACAACTGGTGAAGCAGTGGTTAATAGACTATATATGCATAAGCAGTATCGATTAGGGGGTGGGGCAACTGCGAACAGGTATAAACCGGTTTTGTCGCGCCGTCTTTGTGTCACTGCCAATCAAAGACTTATAAATGACAAATTTTCAGACAGGCAAATGTAGGTGATATGTGTACATGAAATGAAAAGTAAAACTGTAGAAATTTGCGCCTGAATTCGAGCTACAATAATATGTAGCTTATATCAGAATAGGTTAAAAAATAAAAAGTCTCCTCTGGTAAATATACCAAGTTTTGCATATTTTTAAGCCATGGGGTGCGGCAGAAGAAGTGAGTGTGACATTTTCTTACCACCCAGACATTCTGATTGGTTGATTTTACTGGAATTCCTTCATAACGCTTTCCTTACGTGTAACAGATTAGCAGTGTTCTGTCTACCTATATTGAAGTCTGTGGCGGCACGTCGCCCTCCCGTCTCGCATGACCGTGACCTGATTGGCTGACCTACTTATGACGTCAGCGCTTAGCAGTCATTGCCTGGCCTGAATTTAAACAAAAGAAGTGACCAAGATACTCAGATATCGATGGACATGCTTGGTTTTTAAAAAAAAAATTCGTCAATCGTACTAAAAAAACATCGCAGTGAATTAATTATCATCAGATCAATAATATAAATATAATTTCTATGGCCGCGCATTTGGTCTATTTTTACCTAAATAAAATTTGTTGGTATTGTTTTTTATAGGTGTTGTTTCTCTCTTCAATTCAACCCAATCACATCCCTCCGCGGGGACAGGATTCCATGTGATACTATGTAGTTCTGGTTGGATCTGTCTCTGGCATCTCCTACTTAGTTACTACCCGAAATCCATTTCGTTTTCTGTGCTGTGTTTTTTCATCGATGTGCCTTGCCTGCTCACTGCAACCTTGTGATGGAGGGGTTTCAGCTTTCTGGCAAACTTTATCCGACAAGTAGTTTGTTGGAGGTGGAGGGAACATGTTCTTCTCATTGTCGCAAACTATGTTCATGCAAGTTTTTGTATTTATTTGTTATTTGTACAAAAAATATATTTATTTAATTGTGAACTATTTTCTTGTTCTGTTATGCAATGCTGTGTTCAACTGAGAGACGAATCCTCCTGTGAATTGTGTGTGTATTGCATTTTGAAAATGAATTTCGATTAAAAATAATTATTTATCCACAAGATAAGAACAAGTGGCTGCCGTCTGGGTCGCCATGCAACTATTATAAACTGAAAAGGAAACTTATAACACCGTATACTACTAGTTTATAAATAAGTAATATAATTATATTTTACATTTTTTGACGAAAATATTGAAGTAGAAAAAGTTTTCCACGAAATGATCAGACGCATTGCCGCCATATTGATACAATAAATGTATGCCCGATTGAGTTAGAGACGCGAGCATTCTCGATGCTGTTCAACATTGGACTATTTACTATACGGTAGCAATTTTCTGATTTCGTGTTGCTCGGCGACAAATCCCGCATTACGATGGATAGGCGCCATTAAATACCCATTAGCACGACGGCTCGAAACTCTTAGCCGATTACTTCGGGCAAGTTGTCAATGAAAAATTGAAATCGTTCACCGTTAACTCATCTAACACATCTCGTGGTACAGCAAACGGACATTGGTGGTGCGATAGCCATTATTAAATTAAGGGAACCACCGGCAACGTGACGAACTGCCCGCTGTCCTTGTACAGCTCTGCCTCTTGTACGGCGAGTGAATAAGTTAAAACCACATTCGTCCAGGTACACCAAATTCTCATGGATACCATGTGCCATCAGCCACTGAGCGTGTACGCGTCGTGCTTCTTTCGTAGCAGGAGAATTTCTCTTAACTGGAGCATCATCAAGTTGTTTTACATGGATTAATTTGCCGTCCAATGGTGCAGCCACCGTCGTCAAACTGACATGAGGTTTCATAAGTAACCCTCTGCGTAGTTCCGTGTTTATTTGTGCCAGAGTTAGGGCTGCATGTTGTTCGATAATTTGAATAAGCGTAGTCTTCATATCGTCGTCCATTTTGTGGAATCGGTGTCCACCTCATGGTCGAACGATTAAACCGTCTTCTTGGTGACGTCATATAATGCTGTAGACGGTCGATATTTTTGCACCAAACAGTCTTTCAACAATTAGTTGTTTCACATCGTCTGAAATTCTATTGTAAGGCATAATTTTCATCACATAAAAAGTTCTTAGATTTGAGCTGAATCGATAAATGCTAACACCAAAATGCATTTGACTTGTGTTTACTGAATTTGGACTATGATTCTTCAGTAGTTTGTGCACACGATTTGTTACATTCGAGCTGCTATCTCTGTATGCAAGCACACATTTGGCTTTATACGTTTCATTTCAATTGTGTAAAATTAATTTGGATTCATATTGATTGAATTTGACCCGGAAAATCTGTACGACCAAAGTGTCCACTAGGTATTAATCCCTTCGTGAAGGCTACAGGCTTGCATATGCGTGACCCGGGGTAGACTTTTCGCCACTATTGATTTGCTGTCTCATGTTTGACCATCTATTTCAGCCGATGAGCAAATCAGCAGGAAGTAGCAGTTCCGTACAGCGGGCCAAAGAACGCTTGCTCAAGTACCCCGTCCTACTTTCCCAATGTCTGCCTGAAGCTGCGGCTTACGCGAGATGTGTGACCTCCCAGGACAATCTGCAACGCGGACACTGCCAGACACATTTCGACGTCTTCCGGGACTGTTTGAAGAAGGCGGCCGAGAAGCACAGGACAAAACTGTAACAGCCAGAGTGTACAGAGCATTCACTGAGCTGATCCATTTTATTTTATTGGTTTTTTCGTTTTTGCATGCGGTATGTATTTTCATGAATTCTGTACAGTCGATCTAAATACATCCAGTATATTATAAACAGTACCGCCCACGCAATAAAATTTTTTTTTACTTCTGTTATGTAAAACGTCTAACGACATAGAAGTGATGTCCAATTTCATCTTTTATCTAGAAATGAGAAAAAGTTAATCTAGAAATGAAAATTTTTTACCTAGAAATGAGAAAGGATTACACAGAGATGAGAAAGGATTACCTCGAAATGAGAAAAGTTTACCTAGAAATAGGAAAATTAACCTAGAAGTGAGTAAAGTTTACCTAGAAATAAGAAAATTAACCTTAAAATGAGAAACATTTACCTAGAAATAAGAAAATTAATCTAGAAGTGAGTAAAGTTTACCTAGAAATAAGAAAATTAACCTGGAAGTGAGGAAAGTTTACCAAGAAATAAGAAAATTAACCTAAAAACGAGAAAAATTAATCTAGAAATAAGGAGTGATTACCTAGAAATGCGAAAGGTTTACCTAGAAATGAGAAAGGATTGTCTAGAAATGACAAAGGATTGTCTAGAAATGACAAAGGATTGTCTAGAAATGACAAAGGATTGTCTAGACATGACAAAGGATTGTCTAGACATGACAAAGGATTGTCTAGAAATGACAAAGGATTGTCTAGACATGAGAAAGGCTTGCCTAGAAATGAGAAAGGATTACATAGAAATGAGAAAGGTTTACCTAGAAATGAGAAAGGTTTACCTAGAAATGAGAAAGGATTGCCTAGAAATGAGAAAGGATTACATAGAAATGAGAAAGATTTACCTAGAAATGAGAAATGATTACCTAGAAATGAGAAATGATTACCTAGAAATGAGAAATGTTTACCTAGAAATGAGAAATTTTACCTAGAAATAAATTTTTCCTAAAAATGAGAAAGGTTCACATAAAAATTACAAAACCTTATCTAAAAAAAAAAATTGACCTAGAAATGAGGCAATTTTACTAAATGAGAAAAGTTGACATAAAAATGAAAGGTTTATTATGAGCAAAGTGGGTTGGAGACAACATCACTTTCAGGGGCATAGTTGAGTAAAATACGACTATCTATTGTCCCCAGCTGGTTATTTTTATCCTGGCATTTATTACGGTCAGTAGTGGATAATTTTTGTCGTTATCTATTCCATTTTTGTTCGTCCTTTCTGGCTTGGGACGTGACGGGGTGAGCGAATAACTGAACATCGCTCATTCTCGTAATCTAGTTAATTTTTGGTTTTGTCATACTGACGTGTGACGTGGAGGAGACACTCAGCAATCCGTCTGTTTGATTTTGTTGAGTGTAGTTTCTGCTGTTCGGGAGATAGAATCCGTATGTGAATTGTTCTATTGCGGAGACACAGTGGTGGTTATTGCACGAGGCCAGGCCGTTGATTCGGACCGGCACAAATTCCAAACTTGGTTCGACATGGACGGACAATATTCTTGAGTGTTGGGTTAGTGGCTAACTTGTGAGTGCTCCAGTTGATTTCTCTTTGACGGGGGGGGGGGGGGTCCGTCACGCATGACTGATGATTTAGAGCGTAGGTGTACTATACTACTTCTGTATGAATATACGGTGTCTAACCAGGATTATTAGATAGAATATCAGGACGGTCATCTACGCTTTTAGTGGTATTCTAGTTAGCTAGTCAATTGGCCGATTATTTACCCGCAATACAAATAGTTAGACGATGGAAATAAACCGACATCACATTGCTACTTAATCAAAACTCTGAGAGGAATCGAATGGTGTCAACTAAATTTCATGTCTATTCTCTGACCTCACAAACTGATGACTATTTTGATGGCCACTTTTGAGAAACAAAATTTGATATTTTTGAGGTATATTTTACTCAAACGCTTTGAAAGGAATCGATCTGAGCAAGCGATAAGCATTGTGCGAATCCAAATTAACAACACGATCGGAGAACTGTTTGATGAAAGCAGCTTCAACCAAAAGATGAATTTTAAAATCATTGCAATGATAAATTCTACGGCTAGAACGAAAGTCCATAGAATGGCCATGAGTTCAAATATGATTTTAATAAAGCATTGTTGAAATTATGATTTTCGACTGCACTTTTATGTTGTGAAAATAAAAAAATAACACTAAAAATCACTTTATACTACTGCTTTATGATTGCAGTAATATACAGTATATATATTGTATATTTGGATCTTCTATATAAAAATGTGACTTTAAGGAAAGGTGTGTGAGTATGCTATTCTGAAGACTTTTCAGCCGTTCTCTGGAGGCAGTGTTGCACAACACGGACAATCTCATCGACCGTTGCCATAGCACCGGGTCCCGTCTCGCCGCACATCAGAGTCTTGGTGACCACGGGCACCTCGACAAAGCCCAACCGACCGGTCAGAATCCCGATGTGGTCCGCGGTCAGGGGGTGGACGAACATGGCCGAATTCATGGCCGGCGCGAAGACGACCGGTCGCCCGGCGCCTATCGGCCACGCCCGAGCCACACAGGTGAGCAGATTGTCGGCCAGACCGTTGGCCAGCTTGGCCAGGCTGTTGGCGTCCAGGGGGGCGAGTAGGAGGAGGTCCGCCCAATTGCGCAGCTGGCGAGAGCAAGGAAGACAAGGCTAGTCAGGATGCACGTATAGTAGGGATATGTATACGCGAGTCGACTCCAACGGCATATCAATAATTTACGACGTGGACAAATAGGGGTGAGGAGCAGTGCAGGGCTGCCCAGGCCCAACAACCTGACAATTCTCCCCACGGGCGGAGGTCTGTATAGATGAGGTACAGGAGAGGAGAGGATGAGCAAAGATCCAACCGGCATTCTGCGATGGAGGTAAGAGGCAACGATGCAGCGAAGGCGCGAAAACTCACAACGAGTAGAACGGGGATGAAGAAGCGATCAGCAGGAGAAGAATTTGGAATGTGGCAGTCGAGAAGTTTGCTTCGAAGAGAAGAGCCGCATGTAGGAAAGGAGATAGTGATGGATGAAAGAAGAAGAGGCAATGAAAGAGATTTGGGCATTATCAGCTGACGAGACACCGGTTTTGGCTAAAACATCGGCCCTCTCATTGCCATGCAGGGATGACCAGCCCGGGATTCATTGGTAGTTTATCGTCAAGGAGTTTGAGGGAGGAAGAGAGATGAAGGAGCGGCCACGAGGAAAGAGTGTCCGGAAGAACTCGAATTGAGGTGCACTGGAAGATGTTTCTGTGTGTCTAAACGCCCACGCAAGGGCCGGGCGAATGGCAGCGATCTCCGCAATGAAGCTGGAGCAATGCTCCTCCGCATGGAGTGGGAGAACATCGCTCCGGAGGCAAAGGTTCGAGCCCCGGTTCAGTCTAAATTACATTTCCAAGCTGTGTCAGTCGAGTACATAGCGGTCTAGGAAAGGGACCGTGAGCCAGAAGATCGTGTCCTAGCCGTAATTATTAGAAAACATATATATATATATTCCGCTAGTATACACTCATACTACTAAAGAGTAGTGTGTGGTTTTAGATAATAAAGCGCGCCAGTCTGCCTCGAATGTCTGTCAAGCTTACACGTGCAAAATCTGTTGGACAGCAATGCTTGATAACCGATAATATAAATCATGAAAATTGATTCCATTTTAAGGGGTACATTCTGATAAGGTCCTCATATTTTTCATATAATTTTATGGTAATGTAGCATGTAGCCTACCACTAATTAATTTACATATTTATAAAAAGCAGGCAGGCATTAAAACATCCTCGCATCTATATAAAAGGATCTGTCATTCGGTCTTTTAGGAGTAGTCTTCCGAATACAAATAACAGACTGCATTTTCTCGGCAACATTTCTTAATCCCGTCATTGACAACAATAACGCAAAAAAAAACAGTTCATACTACTTGTTCACAAGTTCAGTAATACAAACAAACTTTTATGATAAATAATCGTATTTTAATGATAACTAATTCTAAGAAAAATGATATCTAAACTGAATTTAAACATGATTTTCAAATTTGCCCCGTCCGGTTTCGGATGCAACATCCATTCTCAAGGGACACACATATTTGTTCAAATTACTTACATACAGAACTGATTAAACAAAATAAAATTTACGAAAGAAACTAACTGAAACAAATTCATTCCATGTTATTTTGCACTATATGGTCAGTTTCCCTTATTATCTGCGTACTTTCCTTTCGTGTTTGCCCACAAATATTGTACAAATGGGGTCAAATATAACTTACCACAGACCGAATCTTTGATGGCAAGCGGTGAGCAATTTCTCTACTGATTTCAACATATATATGAGAGTTTTAAGACGATATTTGGAATACGTTTTAATTAAGCATCATAAATAAGTCAGCCAATGAGAGGGCGCCATGTCACCAATCAGATTTAAGTAGGTCAAGGTCAAATGGAATTTCCTCAACGGCACGAAAATCTTCCCCCTAGTTTCGGTTGAATTTAAAATTTCGAACGGGCTTGATGAGACGCACTGGTCCTTAGATCTTATCCGATCGCTCCCTACTATTTTTAGATGAGACAGAGGTTGTCAAACTCCTACTACACATGGGACATTGTAGCGAAATGTCTAAAAAACACTGACATCGATATGGAGCACGGGATCTCCCCTCTTGCTCCAACACGTCCACTCGTCCTGGTCGGTGTACAGCCGAACGGGGAGTTGATCGCGATCGAAGAAGCTCAGCGCCCTCTCCGTGGCCATTACCCGGACCTCGCAGACTGGGCCGAGGGCCGCCACCAACTCGGGCAGTTTGATGGATGCCACGCTGCCCGTGCAGCCGAGCAGAACATGCGGCTTCTTCACACCAGCAGCAGCTGTCTCCATGCTCCCTATAGCAACAGAAAGGACGTCGCCCATGAGGACAAAGGCAGACCCTCCTGAAAACGAAGGTTACATATATGTTGGACTAAACTCACTGGAGCTTGGATTAACTTAACTGATGCAGTGTCACAGCATCTGAGTGACCCTCAACGGGTGCCACCGCACAGGTAGAGAATGTGCGGAGATAATCTTAATATTTAAAAATCACTCGCAAAGAATAGTTTTTGTAAGTCGAATCGAGTCACTAATTTTTATCACCTCATCCTCAGCGTAAGCGATGCATGGCTACAGTCACACCATAGCTACTTGTTTTAATCGGAACGTTGCGAAAAGCCCGCTGAGTCAAGCTGATATCTGGAACCTACTAATTCTGACCTAATCATTCAGCGCATGTCATCATTTATCCACCTGGGATGTGTTGAATTCATGTTGATGTCTGCTTTGTTTGTTTGCTATGCATGTATTACTGTTCGTTGCGATATTCCTCCAGAAACTACTGTACCGAATTTGGAGAATTTGCACTCACACACACGCAGACACTTTCGAGTTGACTAAATGACTAATTTTTATTAAGAAAAATCGGACGTACTTTTTGCAGAATTTACGACCAATTCAACGTGTAATCTATATAAATAAGCGACATGTAAGTGTGTGTATGTATCTGTGAGAACGCTTTCACGCAAAGACCGCTTGACCA
>JAUYWV010131879.1:0-11072 GCA_032274565.1 Nematoplana nigrocapitula
GCAAAGAGTTTACCTTTAACTTTGATATCGAAACAATCAACGATGTCATTGATATAAAGGATGAATAAGATTGGGCCAAGAGCACTACCTTGGGGTACACTGCTGAGTACCAACTCAAGGTCAGATTTAATTCTGTTAATTGACACACATTGGGTTATGTTGTGGAGAAATGCAACTAACCATTTTAAAAGTTCATATTTGATACTGTATGCTTTGAGCTTAATTATTATTTTTTGGTGGGACACAGAATCAAACGCTTTGGCAAATTTGATGTAAATGGCATCAGCACGCATTCTTTGATTGACGGAGGTAGTCAGTCATTTAAGGTAGCCAGGAGTTGTGTACATGTCAAACCATGAAGCCAAACTGATGATCGGTGATCAGATTGTTGGTCCTCAAATATACCATAAGAGCATCCGTTATTATTCTTTCAATTACTTTACAAATGATGCATGTCAAAGAGATGGGGCGATAGTTATTTGGAATTGAGTGCAGAGCTTTCTTGTGGACGGGTACAACATGGGCCTCATTCCATATCGATGGGTACTTGTAATAAAGAAATAAAAAATCGAGAAGAAAACATTTATCTTGATAATAATTTCAAATTGAAAAATGTTTTCGAATAATTTAAAACAAAATTTATATTCTCCATAACTTTTCTAAGTTTCTCACAATATCAAAAGCTTTTAAAACGTTTATCAATAATTTATAGTGAACTCCTGCCGGATAATATCCATTTACAGACTGGTTATGTATAATATCCGACTGGCCGTGTAAAAGATAAAATATGGCCCATCCTGACCGTGTAAATGATAAAATCCATGAGAAAGGTAATATCTGGCTCTGGGTGTGTGATCCATAAAAAAGCAAGTATATACATGACAGATTACAGTCAAATATTGTAATTATTTCTTGAGAATTTTCGTGTACGAAAAGTTTAATACGAATAATTAATAATGCGTTTATGTACGAATTTTTTATCTATGAATATTCACCATGAACACGAATGTGACAGCTTACTTGTATCTCGCCAACTCGTACTGATGCATCACAGTGGAGTGTACATTGGGGGTAAGGGGTTCCATATGGGTTCCGGAGCCCCTTCTCCCTATATGTGTTGAATGTAAAATTAATATAATTTAGGGAAGCAGACCAAAATGTCACAAGACCAAAACGTCACCAAAGAAGCCCAAAATGTTACCAAAAGATTATAATACTATATTTCATTATAATACCATACTATTTAGTACAAAGATAATATGTATAAAATTATATGTAATATTATATTAGGCCATGTAAAATTGAAAATGTGATTCAGGTCACTTCAAACCAAAAATTTCGGTCCACCTGCCCGGATAATTTAGAAATTAGAATTTACATTTTTTGGTCAAAATTTTGTAATACAAAAATTAATTAATTATATTTATTGCAGTAACGAAACACAGTTTATTCATTGTATAATGTATTATAACCTAATATAGTATTATAATATTTTGGATTACTTTGGTGATGTTTTGGACTTCTTTGGTGATGTTTTTGACCTCTTTGGTGACATTTTGACCCGAATCCTAATTTAGCAATGAAGATGTATTACACTATATGGCTATTACAACTTTTAGTATAATTTGATTTCCAATCTTTACATCATTCTTCCGATGGTTCAATACATATTCAATGAGGCAACAGACATGGCCGGGCCAGGCCAGATATTATACATAACTGGGCCATGAATGGTTATTATCTGGCCACAGTTCACTATCAATTATTGTATGTATTTTAAAAGCTTTTGATAATGCGAGAAACTTAGAAAAGTTAACCGAAATATAAAATTGTGTTTTAAATTATTCAAAAACATTTTTCAAGAGTTATTTTAAAACTATTTTCAAGGTAATGTTTTCTTTGTGGTTTTTTATTTTGGGCCTGGCCAGGCAGGATATTATCCATGGCCCAGGCCAGGCAGGATGTTATATATAACCGTTTAAAAAGTCTGCAATCGCTTAGTGGTACTCTATACACTTTGTTAGTATACCCAAAAGACTGGTTACAGAACTATTTTAATTTCCAAAGGATATTGTTCCTGAATAGTACACAACATATGGGCGAAATAGTTCCTGTTGTTGCCAGATGAACTCGAAAATATATACGATTCAAATGTTGGTGACTGGTCTCACAATTGCGTCTTATTTTCTTCACATGACTCCACAGACCTTCTTCTATTCATTGTATATACACCTCAGGATCATTGGGATCAACAAAGTTTTTTGGAATGGGTGTATATACCGACACCAATAGCGTCGATGCCTTGGGATTGGAATGCCAGTACCAGTGGCTAGCCACCTATAGTACACAATGTGACTGCCTGGCAGGATCCAGCATTGAATGATAGGGAATAAGTTATCACCACGGCGATCAATGACTTCAATCAATGTCTTTTCCACAGCGCCGAAGACCCAGGCCAGTGTCCTTCAACCCACATATTTATTAATTATATTTCTTGTGTTATATAAACAAACAAAAAATATTTATGAATCACTTTTATTTCACGACGGTAAAATAGTAAACCCTCAAACAACTGATTAAAAAACACATATAATTATAATTACTATATCAACAATTTGATTTAATTTTTTTCCAATTTTTTCAAATATATTTTAAAACATTACAGGGAAACCACATTACACTACTAGTAATTATCTTTATCTTGTAATATATTATTGTATGTATTATATTTGTGAACTCTTAGTCTCTACATTTTGCATATAGCAATTTTATCTAATTCTAAATGCTGAGACTCTAGCTAGTCTAGGCATATAGATTTTATGTATAAGGTATACTATACTAGTAATTACTAAATTAGTATAGATATTAAATATTAATAGTATATATATGTAATATTTTTTTTAAATTATGCCGACTATTCATATTCCATACCTCCAAATCTAAACAAAAGCAGAGTAGATTAGCAGAAGATATCATAGAATCAAAACCTTTATTGTATAAAGAAGAGAAAGCTAATGTTATAAATCTTGATAAAAATAAAAGCTTCTAGCCTTCCACCCTCATATTTTCAATTATAATATAAGTTACTTAAGTAAACTTCTTTTTATCTTGACTTTTGCTATTTTCAATGCAAAGATGTGTATACGTGTCCTAGTACCAGTAGCTAAGATGCGTATATGCGTACAAAGTTATCTATTGCTGAAATATTATTCAAAACTTGTTACTGACATACTGCTATGCCTAGCAAAGTAGATAACTTGCTTATAGATATGAGACACAAAATCAATAGTTACCACTGCCTAACAAAGTAGATAACTTGCTTACAGATATAAGACACAAAATCAATATCCTTTAGTTTGGCGGTAATTCTTTCAGCCAATAGGAATATAGTCTTAATGTGTAAGTAAGTCAAGTTCATTACATTGACTCTGTGTTATATCAATATCTCTATGGCTTATATTTACGCTTACCTTTCTATTTCAGTTGATATAATCCTTTCCAGTCATAGTGTGTCAAGTTCATTTCATTGACATTTCATTTCACTGGCTTCCATGTTGAGTCCAAAATGAGTAATAAATTCAGTTAGAAAATATGGTTTTGAGAACAGTGACAGTGAAGATGAAGGAGAAGATAGTGTTGATAACAATGCATCAGTACATGGAGATGGTGACATATCATTACATGTTAGCAATAGCCTCGAGTTTATATAGACAGTATACAATATAAGTACAGTCTACTCTGCTTAAACCAGACATGCCTAATCCGGATGACTGCATAAAACGGACGCTAAATAAAGAACCAATATTTCTTTGTATCTGTTCTATGTTAAATGGTAAGTGTAAACCAGACTAGCCTAAACTGTACACCGGATGACTTTCCAGGTATTAGACTCATTATTACTATGTATTTAGCTATTTGTAATCCGGAAACTTTTGCACCCGCACCTTTGAAACCACCTGAGGCTATTGAAATGGTTGAGGCACTCCTGAGGACTCTTTTAACTCTGTCAATGGATGTATAGTATAGTGCAATATACTATGTCGACATTTTGTTAGAGTGGACTTGAGATATTAATGCAAAGTTTGTTTGATGATAGATAGTGAGCAATGTAGACATTTTATTGATATTTATTTGATCATAGGCAACACTGATATTTCATTTGTTTTGTGCTTGAGATATTCAGGCAGCATCTATTTGATGACAGGTAGTGTGCTTTGTCAGATTATTGCAGTTATATGCAAATGTTAAAACTATATTACTTTTAAGATAAAAAGTATGTTAATGTATTTTCTTTATTTTTTGTTACTAGGAGGCAGGAGCTAACTCTACAATTTTTTCTTTGCTATTTTAAAATTATGATCACTATGTGAACTTCATAATATCAATGTAATTTAATTTCCAAGTATAATATTATATATTTATTAATTATAAATTAATCAATAAATTCATATTCCTAATTGAAAGCTTATTTTAAGTATGAATTATAAGTAGTGATAAAGACTTTAACTTGAATCTAGCTATTTTAATTTAGCGAAGGTCTTCTATATACGAATTTTGTATGATTAACTAGCTAACTAATAGAAAAAGAGAATGTACATTTCAAGTATATTTATTGTTTAGTAATAATATTCAGTTTCAAATAGTTAATAATATGAAAAGTATTTTACCTCAAGCAAGGAATGTTTTTTTTCATAGAAGCATCCTGGGTTATATTTTATATAAATTTTGGTATATTATTTATATATTATCGTCTTACACAAAAAATACTATTTTTTATATATATGGTTATTGTTTATACTGTATATTACTTTTAAATTAGTATATTTATACACTGCATTTAAAAAAAAGGAATTCTAATTTGCCACCAAGTAGTTCACCGACTACATTCAATCTTATCGCCTCACTTCAAATTTAAATTATTCAATTAGGTAGAACTTAGGGCTAGCTTGACAATTGCACAGGTGTCTCGCAGGTGTCTATACTTTTTGGTGGGGTCACCTATATGTCATACTATGTCTAGACAGTTCCGCCCAGCAAGCAAGAATTCCATTTTTTGCAATGCAGTGTATATTATTACTTTATAGTTATTTTTATCTCTTAAAGACTCAAGAAAGCGAAAATGCCCAGAAATGATGAAAAGAAGAGAAAAAAGGTCACTGCTCAAACCTTGTTCATGCGTGAATTCAAACTGAATAATCCAAGAATGAAGGGTTTGCCTATGTCAGACATGAATCTGATTCGGGCAGCAGGTGCAGCCTTTGACCAGCTGCCTTATATTGAACAAGAAAAATATGATCTAATGGCCAAGAAGGAGAACAAGCAAAAGACTGCTGAAGAAGGTCACACATGGCAACGAGATACCCTTGGAAATTTGATTAAAGTGAGGGCCACTTTTTGGATATTTTATAAGTACTTGTCTTGTTGGAATAGTTAGAATTTGATTATTCACATTAGGAAAAGTTTATGCAGAAGAATTCTATAATAAAACATTGATTTTATGCTGAATACACATAATTATGTAAGACTAATGACTGACTAGATTAAATTATAGTAAGTTGTTGAAAATATATTACATTTGCCACCAGTTTTTGAAAGTCAACTGATGAAATCAATGAATAAATGAAATTAGTTATTTTAGTTTTAGACAATGGTAATTATTTTATGCAAATTGTCGTCAGAGTATTTTAGCTTGCACGTGATACTATAAAGAGTTTTGTGTGTGTCTACTTTCTTCTTTTTCATCATTTTTTATAGTTGGGGTGCTTTCACAAATTAGCAAACTTAACCTGTTGGATGACATTGTTAATCTGAAGATCCATATAGTCGCCTTCTTGTGGCTTGGTGTCTTGCTTTGGCAGGCAATGTACTACATTACTTAGGACTTCCTAAGGTTTTTCTCCTAGCTCTCTTTTTCCTCTCCCCCTCTGCCTTCTCTTTTATCTCTTTGTTTCCCATATTCATCCAGATAATCCCTCGACCAAGAATTTTGAACAAAATCATTGTTAAAATATGCGTAGATGTTATGTGGACATTGTCCTACCAGATGTGCTGTTATCATATTCCATATTTTTTTCAAATTGATGCACAAGAATTTGGGCTATCATGTCAGAAATTACAAAGTTACTTAAACCACACTTCATTTTTTCATAGAAAAACACTTGAACCTAATTTTCTAATTGCAGGAGAATGTGGATCAAAAGCACGCAGAAGTTGAGTGGTACGACAGAGCCAGGAAACACATTATTGAGATTGTGTCTCGTCCCAATGTGGAAAATCAAAATTTTATTGTCGGTATGGTGAATGGTATTGTCCCAATGGAAGATGATGTATCCAGCACCTACTGCCCGATTGAGCTCACCCTGGTCAAGTTCTCCCTCAGCAAAGGCGTGATCGATACTCTGAACCTGCTCATGCAGCCCACTGAAGTGCCGCTGGGATCTCGTTTTACCTTTTTTGACGAAAGTAGGTTGGCCTTTTGGGGCAGAGTTTTTTATTTTTTGAAGTTTCTCATCACCAAACCTTAAAAACAGAAACAGACGAGCAAAATTCGGCCAATCGCTAACATTTTCTTCCTCAGACAACCAATGCACATATGCATTCAATCAGATACAAAATATAAACAAAATATAATTAATTTGATATACACTTTTTAATAAGAGCAAGCACCGCTATTGACTAACAGCTTGTAGAGAGTCCCTGGACATTGGTGAATTGAGATAGTGTGTCTGCTTAACAAGCAACACAGACTCTTAGATATTGACTTGCTGGTGTCCTTCAGTTCCAGTGCTCCCTTACCCTTTCTATTAAGCCGTCATGACTTCTTACATTAGAAAGACACGAGGATAGAAGGAGAGGTTTTAGTGGAGATTGTGCTTGTTAAACAACATGTTTTATTAGTTGTTTGATTACAAATGCAATATTTCGTGCCAACTAATCGCCTTGTTTTAATATACAGACAAACTCATTTAGCATCGTATACATCTCTTCCAGTCGAGAGATCTGTTGGTTTCAAACCTCCGGAAACACCTGAAACAAAAGACTTCGCAGGAATTCACCGGAAAATCACCGAGTTTTTCGGCCCTAGGAGAACTGGCGTGCCGATGTTTGTTACGGTGAGTTCATCTTTATTTAGCATTAGAATATACGCGCACGCAACAGCCTCGTGTAAAAGTGTTCCATAGTTTATCTTGTTTCTGGTCTTCAGTAATTCTGTTCTGCATGATTGTGAATAGCTATTAATGATGTGTTTAAATTATTTTTTCGCAGTCTTTAATGAAAAATTTGCCCATTTCAAAAACGTGAAAATGATGATGGGGCATGTCATGATGAAATGTGTAGGACATTTATCGGTTTTTCTACATTGTGGATTTTGACTTAATTACCAAATCCTGTTAGTATAGTTGTAATTTTTGCTGAGACAATTAGCTTTAAACTATTATAAACAAAAGATAAAAATGTACAGTGTTAGGAAATATAGATAAGGATGATCTTCAGGTAGGAAAATAATAATTATAAAATGAATAATCTATACTGAAAATAGATCTGTATTGTATATTCATTGTCATGAGGGTGTTTCATGTTATATTTTATAATTTGTTTGAGAGTAATACTATTTTGTCTTCGAACTGACTCTGCGAAACGACTTGGTGACTCTGGGGAATTGACTGTGGTATTAGCAGGGATGTGATTTTTCCTGATAGCTAGGATTTTCTGATATTTGGAGGTTAAATGGGTCATTCGAGTGGTTTGATCATGGATATATGGGTTTAGTGGTGCTTTGGGGAACCCTCCCAGGAACCTCAAAAGGACCCTTTGGCAGTTATAGAACTGAATATTAAGGGACCCTATAGTTGTCCCTGTAGTAATTACAGGCCACAGAGTTCTCCACGGGCCCACTTATTGTCCACAGCGAACTTTCCCGCCACAACGCCACCTCTATTAGTTACATATTTATACAGTGTGGCCACTACTCCACTAATTGAGGATATACACAAATATACATGAATTTAAAAATTTGTTTAATATTACGCGAATACACGAATTTTAAAAGTTGTGTTTTTTAAATAAATGTTCGTATAAATGTGCATATTGCTAAGCACATTTATTAGGAACGCAGAGAGATAGGCAACCCTGACTTGCTGAGCTGTCATTAGGTAGGTTTGAACGAAAGAAAGATGTAGAAGCGAACAAGGAATCGGAACGAAGAAAAGGAAAGGCGGCATCTCTTATTGAAGTCAGAGAGGAAGAAGCTCGAACTGCCGCAGTTCTCGAATCTGCCAAAAAGAAGAGACAGGAAATTCAGATGGGTATTCATTATATGCTCTGTTTTGTGTAGTAACTGGTTTAAAAAATATGCATGATGTAACTTTCTTTCCGGATTATTTACTAAGACAATTCCTATACATAACATTGTACTGTATAAAATGGTACTCATATTCAGCACTGTATTCACCCTGTTCTAAAAAGACTGTTCGTCATAAAACTTGATGTGTGTTAGGTATTATTAGATTTAATCGTATCATGTTTAAATGTTAATTTTTTGGATACACGAATTTTTTATTGTTTTTAATAAAATATAAACGATTATTTTTACTGCACGAGAGTGTCCCCCCTGTTTATAGATGTACTTCGTTGGTGGAGGAACCCTAAACTATCCAGGACGGCACTTAAATGTATCCGCCACGCTTTTGTCCAAAATCGATGTTTTGAAAGAAATCAGATTGGTTTTAGTTAAAACATTGATACAAACATAATTAAGGCAAGCAGGCAGGCATTCTGTATGAGGGCAATTCTAGGTGTATACCTATATGTATATTTGTCCAGCATATGTTGAACTCGGCTATCTGCTATTGGACTGAGTCTAAACTTATAATATAATATATAATATAATCAAGGCAAGCATCTCTATAAAGGGGTCTTTCCACCGGTCCGTGTTGCATGGAAATGTTAACAATTAGGTATTATGCAAAATTACAAATTTGCGGGCCATTCTATAAGAGTGGGGTAGGTGGCTCTGGCATGATAGGGAAAGAAAGTCAGCTAGTAAAGACCGCGACCCAAATTTGGTGATTATGGTGCTGCTCTAGGTCCCACCCCGCAATTTCAGGTTTTCTCAAAATATCGAAAATATTTGATTTTGCTAAAATGTTGTTTTCAATTTCGCTTCAAATAGTAAATTTTTATTTTAAAGATATGGAGGAGATTGAGCTGAAAATTAAAAAAAAAGTATAATAGGACGACGACCTTTCTGAAGCGGAATTGCAGAATAGGGTGGTAGCCCAGTTCATCCTGAATAAACTGTCTTAATTATTTTGGAATAGTGCAAGCATTGAGTAATCCAGCAGTGACGTCTACTTGTCTTGCAGCTGAGCAATATGGCCGCCATGCGACACAGTTTGCACCGACTCGCCTCCCATATCGGTTACCGGAGTCCCTGGGTTCCGGACATATCCAACTGGACTCAGAACAGCCTAGTCTATTGCTTGGAGGATCTCGTTTCCGCCTTGCACTTGCTTGGCAGTTGCGACGGGTCGTCATTCACTTCATTTGTGAGTTGCATAACAACTTTTTTATGTTGGGATAATCGCGTACTCTTGCTATATGACTATTGTGTGTATATTTGATGTCTACTCTCCAAGGCTTCACAGCTTCAGTTTCAACAGTAAGCCTTGCACTACTCACCAAACGCGTATCTACCGATCTTTCATATTTACCTTAGCTCTCTCTCTCTCTCACTCACTCTCTCTCTCTCTCTCTCTCACTCTCTCCAATTTGTGCCCTGATCACCTGGTCTAACCTTCTCTTCCTCTGCTCTCGATTTCTGACTCTCTCTCTCTCTCTGTTGCTCTGTCAATCTCTCTCTCTCGATTTCTCTTTCTCAACCTTTCTCTCATTTTCAATCTTTCAGTCTCTCATTCCTCGTTAGTAATATAGACCGGTCTAAATCCCCGTAACCATAAAATGGGGAATTAGACCAACCTATATTACGCCCCAGAGAGAAAGAGAGAGTGAGTAAGAGTGACAGCGTGAGTGACAGTGTGAGTGAGATTATGAGTGAGAGCGAGATTGAGAGTGAGTGTGTGTGTGAGAGAGAGAGAGAGAGTGAGTGTGTGAGAGAGTGAGTGAGAGTGACAGTGTGAGTGAGAGCGAGAGTGTGTGAGAGAGAGTGAGAGCGAGAGCGAGATTGAGAGTGAGTGAGAAAGAGTGAGAGTGTGAGTGAGATCGAGATTGAGAGTGAGTGTGAGAGTGAGTGAGAGTGTGAGTGAGAGAGAGAGAGAGAGTGAGAAAGAGAGAAATATTTCATTTTTAACGCGATTTTTGAGCCTCATTCTGTAGTATATCGATGTAGCTATATCAGTTTATATCAGAATGAGGCTTCAACAGGTGTTATCAAAATGAAATCTTTTATACCATTGATTTTGACCAGCTAATGTTACTCCCTGGAGGACGTTTGCTGTGCACGTAAAATTTGGTGTTACACGATTTCCGCGTTTGGATGTTCACCGCGTGCACTCAGACACAGACACTGCTGTATATTCAATTTGCAAATAGTGTGCCTAGAATTTGCGATCAAATTCTGCTGCTTAGCTGTTACTTATCTTAGTGTTGCTAGCGACACACTTGATGCTATAAATAGACGGTTTTCCCTGAGATAGTAAAAATAGAATTGGTCTTAGAATGAGCCTACGGTTATAAGCACTCGTTTCAATTATAAATCACTCATTGTGTGTGTGTTCTATTGCAATGGAAACGTAAAAATATCTACTACACGTGGATAAACTATTGCATATTATAATTGTGGAAAAGTCTGAGAGCAATTTCTCATCTACAAAATTATTAATTAAACACAGCCGTTCATCGAGCCATTTTAAAAATACGAAAAAACAGACTGTTTGGAATGAGTTAGATTATCCGCTTTATATGTTATGTTATTAAGTTAATGCTATCTATAATCAGAGAAATGTATGTGGGTATGTCTGACCGGTATTTTTCTCCCAACTGTCTTGACGGATTTGCATGCTTGATGACTCAAAAGAATGCTACGCCAATGGGTAACATGGGAAAAATAGCCA
>JAUYWV010131890.1:0-11072 GCA_032274565.1 Nematoplana nigrocapitula
ATTTGGGCAAAGGAGTGGGGGGGGGGGAGTAAACCCTCCCTCTCCCCCTTCGTTGCCTAAATCGAGTTTTGCGGAGGCGTGCTGGAAACCAGGGCCCTTTCCCACTCTCTCCCCCCCACTGGCCATCGCCATCCTGCTCCAGAAGGAGAACCACAAAGAACAGAACACTTGTTCATGGCTAATTAAAATGTCTCATTTTGTCCACCTTTCATTTCCTATATTTAGCAAATGCTCGCTGTGTGGACAAACCTCTTTCGTCATCAATTTCGCCACTCACTGAAAACGCTAGGGCATTACTGCTTCCTTTTTTTTACTAGTGGGCGACACTGAACTCATTTCTGCCAGCTGCTTCTATAGCTGCTCCTCGATGACTGCAACTGGCGAACTATAGTCCGCATTAAAATACACCACAGAAACGATAGAAACAGACAGCCTATATTTAAACCGTAGAGAAAATAACGATTTCATTTATTTTTTGTTTTCCCAGTCCGATTGGAAGAATTGCGATTCAAAATTTGAACGCCAAACCTAATAACGGGTTGGCTTGTTCATTTCAAAATAATTCTAACGCAGACTTGGTATAACAGAAAAGACTCAAGTCCTATACGTGATCTCCCGGTTTCAAGTGCTTCCAACCTGGAGACTTTTTAGTCCCTCCTTATCACCCCTTCCATAAAATATCTCCACGACCCCCCTGTCTACTACTAAGTACTCCCAACCTCAATCGTTATGAATGAGAAGTAAAAGGTAATTCTACCATATCCTACAATATTTGTCGGAGTATTTGCACTCATAATTTCGTTTTTCGTCCTTTTTCTCCGAAGAACCCGCAGATCTAGTTATACAAATTTAAAAAACAAAAAACTTTTGACATTTTCAGAATGACTGCTGGTTAGAATTCTCAGAAGCGTTGGTATAAATCGGAGAACTACCCCTTCTCGTCCTGAAAGTAAGAAATCTATAAAGTTTAAACAATTCTTAGTAATTATTGTGAGCAAAGGTTTACGTATATGCAAGAAAATCGTCGTAAATATATCACTGAAACATCGCTTCATTTCAATTTTGCCATATAGATCCCAGGAATGACAGGATTTGTCTTTCGCTTTCTACAGGTCATTCCAATGGACTCCACTCGTTCTACACCTTTTCAACTTCAAGTTTGGAATAACCGAAGTCATCTTCGTAATAGTCAAACTCAAAATCGTGATTAACAAAAAACAAGACTTAATATGTGACGGTGTCATATATGTTGATCCCATGCAGTCACCAACTCGCCAGAAAGAAAATGACGCTATTTTATGACACTTTCTGTCCAGGCACACACAGACCAACTAAAACATCCACACATATTAACGTCATATAAGAATAGGCAAAAAATATGTGTAGTTGTACCGGGTTTCCTACAAATTATGATTTTTTATATACAGATCGTACGTTCTTAATGGGAGGAGTCTTTATTATGCAAAAATATTTTATGTGGCATTTCTTACTATAATCTCATCCTATAAATTTAAGATCAGGTTTTGCGCGGAGTATTGGCACTATTTGGTATTATACGATCGAAAGCTATATATATACGAACATGCTCTATTCGACGAAAAGTCAAGAAACGACATCACATGGTGTATAGTTATTTGGCTAAAAATACACTTTATAGAGTGAAAAACAGCGACACAGGAGCACCAGTTGACAATTTCTACCCAAATAGGCACAAAAAACTACAAATAACACACTCGCAAAGACAATATTGACCATTTCCCCACCACATTACATGCACAGAAAGAGGAAAGTATTATCTAAACAATAGCAGTTGCCGAATTTTTTATCGGGCATTGATTTCAAATACAGGAGACTAAGAGAATTCGGTCTATTTTGAGAAAATATGAAAATTACGAAACGTGAAACATTTTAGAAACAGAACTGTTGCGCGGAACGAAAACCGAGAGACTAAATAATTAGTCGAATATCACATTTTCTTCATATTCAGAGCATCAATCAGGCACGCAGCTCGAAGCATACAGTAGACCACCACAAAGCGTGCACATTTCTCAATGGTCAGAATTGTTCTATATAGCAGTTCTTTCGTTCTATCTTTATAAACTTCGTGCATTATTAATTAATCTCCAGCTGATGATGGCAAATCCAATGGTTTCCCTAAGCATGTTACAGTAGACATGTCGCATTGTTAATAAAGTTTATTAGAGGAGTCGTTCTTCATAGGGAACTGAGTTGTAGCTATAGGTAAAAATTCAGACATCCAAATTCAAGCGTTGCGTTGGGGTTATAGGTATAGGAATAAGCAAGTTATATAGGGGAAGGGGTTCGGGAACTGAGGAGAAAAGTTGGCAGCAGCGCCTACATAACGGGCCCAAGAAAGTCAGGCCTTCTCGAACTTCAATCATCCCAACACCACAGCCGACAGACATCATCTCCAGAGAGAGAGAGAGAGAGAGAGAGAGAGCGAGGGAGATAGCCCGAAAGGCGTGTTATCAAATAGGATCTAGTGGCAGTGGGGGAAGAGATCTTTACAAGAAGAGCGCTGTGTGTGTAATCACAGTTTTACTATCGCCCTGGCGACTAATACAAGATTGGGCGGAGTGATGCGGGCGCTACATGAGTGGGAAGTTGCCATGCGCCATTCGCAGAAACATTCCGCGGAGATTTTCCAAGAATTACTCTTCGAAAAAAACACTGTACCATTACAAACTCCTTCAAAACAATGGTGCCTATATATATGTAGACGCAAACTCTCACATTAAAGTTGGTGCACCAACGCCGGATAGCGGTATATCTACACTTTAGAGTAGAGGTGATACCCCTCTTATTGCGAAGGCGAGGTGGATTCGTTAATTACCAGGCGACCACACTGGCATACACAAACACATGGCATGTATATGTGTGCTATGCGGTACTGCTATGCCTGGAGGATGGAACACAGTCGCCCCCCGCCTGTCTCTTTGGCTGAACCTCTGTTCGAGGAGGGATCACTTCCATCCCCAATCGATGGAGCGGAGAGCCGGCAGGGGGGATACAGCAGTGCACATACTGGCACCACACGGCACCACCAAAGGAGGACGAGTGGAGAGTACTGCATTCGTCCACAGAGGGGTAGGGGAGAGGGAGCCGGTTGGATGGAATGGGCGAATCCCATGGGAGCACATCTTCATCGATTTTCACCGCTTCGCTCCTCGTGGTTGGCAGCTCCTGTGTGTGTGTGCAACAGACGCGCGTACATGTACGCCATCCAAGGGTATTTATCCCAGGTGAGACTGTGCAACCGGCACACACTCACACAAGTCGAGAGAAAGAGAAAGCGCGGGAGAGAGGAGAGACAGAAAGAGAGCCTTAAACGCGCCTCCGTCCATCTTCCAGTCCGACCGACGTTAGAGCCCGAGACCTTCAACACCGAATCTCGGCTCGTTTCACCTGACACTCTGCAATAAGTCCACAAATAACACGTCGATCTTGCTGTTGTTGTTGTTGTGGCCGACGACTGGACAGAAACTCGATGAGCTGAGTTCGTCCAGGGCGAGTTGTCTTGTTGAATGAGCGAAATAAGCGGCAGAACAGGAAGGAAGGCCAAGGGAGACCACACATACCTCCAGCAAGACTCTGGACCAGGAGTCACAGTGCGACGTACTTCACAACAGTCCGTAAACCGGAGAGACCACTCTATATGGAATGTAGTGAAGTATGATCGGGCTTGACCGAAAGCAGCACCACAACTTGCTCTCCATTTCTATTCATATAATTTGTCGTCTGCATGCATGTGTTAGTTTTTCTATATTTTCACGTTTGCTTATATTTATTCACAATTAGTGACTGCCCTGGTAGGGCAGGGCACATTTTCTATATATACTACATACGTACACTCCTATATATCATTCAATAATTATAAATTTGATGCTTTGGACGTCTTTTTCACTCATTCGATGCACATACACTACAGCACAGAACGCAGCAATCTAGTTTCAATTTATTTTATCTGAAAGTTGGGTTTTTTGTTGTAATTCCCGCGGTCAAGGGGACGCGTCAGCGCGCCGACCTCCCTAGAAGGCGTCTTGGGTTGGGTTTTCTCTAATTGGGCAAGGGATTTCGAGCTTTCGGCGACAACAAATCCGTATAGTCATCTAGGTTATTATTTACCGGCCCCCGACACAATTTTTATAAAAAATGCAAGTAAAGCACCCAACTTTAATATTATATGGTCCATATTTTGAATGCGATTAGCACGATTTAAATAAGAAAGAAATATAGTTCAATCACATCAAATGAGATATTAAACAACAAAAAGCCGAATATAATAGAGACGTCATCAGAGAAAATATAAACAAGTCATTGCTTTTAATTTAAAAAAAAACTATTTGAAAACAGGTACAAAAATAATCACTTTAAATTTGAATGAAATGACGAAGTTGCGCATTCTCTGTTGATCGTGTTTCGATTTCTCTGCAAAAATAATTAACTTAGCGTCTTTATGGTTTTACATTTATATATTTAGAATTATTTTAAGCCAATCTATATCTCCCTTTGGCTATCAAAATGTTTTGAAAGGTGAACACTATGGCGCTTCGTCTTTTAGATAATTATGTTTATCTACTATGTACTATAGAAAGAAGGTAAATGTCAGAAATGGCTTTTTTCAAACAAAATGAAATGAGGAATGTGGCGGGAAATTATATTATTCGAAATCTGACTCTGAATCTGAAAAAGGGGTTTTCATTTATTTGAATCAGTCGGTGAATCTGCGGAAAATGTTTAATACATCTGTACAGCGCATAGTTGAAAACCGAAACTAATGACGAAAGCTGTGTGAAAACAGTTTCGGTTTTGGTTATATGTAAGATAAAAGGCCAATCGTAAGTTTAGCAAGTTGTATTTTGAATGTATATGGTTTTCAAAGAAAAGCATATTTTGCTTCATCCAAACGAGAAATCTGTGTAACAGAACGGAGTAAACGTGCAACAAACATATTATGCTTTGACATGCTTCCCTTTGAGGTTAAATAGAGTATATATAGATAGGTTGTAACAGGAAATTTAAGAAGCTTCTGAACAATAGCACATTGAATTACCGAAGCTTGAAGTATGAAATATAATTAAAAAGCGTAAACAAATGTCGGATTTTACTGTACATAGACAAGTAGACGTGAACGTTATAGTTTGCCGCACATAAGGGCACAGGGCATGCATGCATATATGAAAAGTTTATCAGCTAAATATGTCACTGAAATGATGTACAGTATATACTGTATACAAACTGAAGTACTTGTGATAATTAATTTGCCAGACAGTAAGGAACTAAAAATCAGATATCAGCCGAGATATGACAGATTATAGTCACCATATATATAGCAATAGTTTAAAAGTAATGTGTATACGATCCACATGACAGATATTATAACTTTTGGGAAATCTGTATTCTCTATAAGAACAAGAAGCCTGAAAGTCCTCTACTTTTCTCTTCAAGAGATACATACATGGTGGCCGTTAGTAGGGGTTCAGTGCTGGGGACAAGGCACTATATATGTTCATCGTTTTAGCCTCATCGATATAAAGGTGACGAGCTCAAGCTTTCCCTTACTGAACCCTTGCTAGGGCCGCCATAAAAACCCTTGCCGGTCCAATAGACGGGTAAAAAAACACAGAGCTGTTCACTGGAATGCTGAACAGAAATAAATAGAGATCGCCCGACGAAGCAATTGGTGAAATGATTTTCTGGAGTGGAAACTCATGTGATAAAATTTGGTTTTGATTTCCTATTATAGAGTCTTATAGAGTCCTATATACAGTATATATAGTCAACAAGAGTTATAAGGAAGACTGATGCCCGCTGGTATATAGTGTAAGAAAGAGGGATGAAATTGCAAGCAGTTTGTGGAAAAATACACGATAGTTTTGCTTAGTCTGTTTGTCTGTGAAATGTGCCATTCTGTGGTGAAAAGTATGCCGTATGATATAGACAAAAGAAGGCAGTGTACAATAACCCTCAAACCATCAGCGGGGTTTCCAGCTTAATTCTTTTTAAATCGATGGTGTATGTATGGTATAACTCTGTAATGATAAAAACTCGAAACCTTGTCGCGATTAGCGACTAACATCGGTTAAGTTAAACAAACAGTCTACTGGTGTAAATATAAAATGGGAGTAAATTCAATCGCCAAATTTCAGCTTTTCGAACACTCCTTCAGGCGCACATCTTGGCGAGAAAGCGGTCGGTCTCGAAGCCAGGGCTCCCTCCAGCAGATCTTCTCCACCCAACTCCATATTATATAGCCACATCTCACAGCTTTCTAGAATCTCTTGATGTTGACCCGTTCCAGTCAAGAGTTTCTTTGGGGGCCATAGACGGTATAAGGAAGGAGCAGGTAACAAATAAGTGAGAGTCAGAGAAGTGAAAAGCTGGAGGAAGAATAGACATTATGAGGTTTGTTCTTTCTGTACCGTCATACAGGGTTGGCACGGCTTTAGATCATCAAATTCCAGCATTTTTCATTTATGAAAAGGAACTAAAGTAAAGAAATTACACATATTTAATGACCAAGTGTATTTAATATTCAAAAGTGTAATGTCAGACAAATGCAATAGTCTTAAGAGTTACTAATTTCTGTGATTTATTCTCAATTACAGTATCCAATTTCACAACTTACTTTTTACACTTAGCCGAACTTTTCAGTGCATTGTATTTAACTATCAGCATGTTCTGCGCCTTATCCTCCGCCTGCTCAGATAATGAATTAGCTTCCAACTCAAGTTTGCTTGCTGCTGCCTCTAAATTTAGCTCATCAAACTCACAATGCAGATCATCAACCTTTTCACTACTTGCGAGAAAGAGAAGATGGCAGCGCATCCGGTTATTCAGAATAGATAAATATAAAAGAGAATGTTATTTCTCGGATACTAGAGTTTAATTTAAAATTAAACTTTTATTTTCACTTATTGTCTTGTTTCCTTTCAGCCTCATTTTCATCCTCCAGGAAGTTTCTTAGCAAACAAAATATTCATAAAAAATAAATATAATAAATTAAACTTTTATTAAGATTCTTTGTTATAATATTAGGAAAATTTTGGATTTACTATTTATAAAAAATTACAAAAAATTTTTGGGGAGGTCTATGACAAATTCTAGGACTATTTCAGCATTTTCGACTTTTGCAGTAATTTTTTAGATTTTTCAAAATTGCAGGGCATTTCCAGGATTTCAGAGTTTTTTGTCAAAATTCCAGGAGTTTTCCAGAATTATTTAGGTTTTGTCAAAATGCCAGGACTTTTTCCAGAATTATTTAGGTTTTGTCAAAATACCAGGACTTTTCCAGTTTTTTTAGATTTTTCAAAATTGCAGGACATATGCAGGATTTAAGAGTTTTTTTAGGTTTTTGTCAAAATGCGGACTTTTGCAGTATTTTTTTAGATTTTTCCAAATTGCAAGGCATTAGCAGGATTTTAGCGTTTATTGTCAAAATTCGAGGACTTTTCCAGAATTTTTAGGTTTTTGTCAAAATGCCAGGACTTTTCCAGTATTTTTGTGGCTTTTGTCAAAATGCCAGAACTTTTCCAGGATTTTTCAAAATCCAGGACTTATTCACAAATTCTCTAAAAATTGCAGGGCTTTTCCAGGATTTTCGAGTATTTTTTAAAATTGCAGGACATTACCAGGATTTTAGAGTTTCTTAAAAATTCCAGGACTTTTCCAGGAATTTTAGGTTTTTGTCAAGATGCCAGGAATTTAGATTTTTCAAAATTTCAGGATATTTCCAGGATTTTCCGGATCGGCTGCCCAGGTATATTTTTCTGCCAGAAACCACTGACTTTCTACCCCATTCTTCTTGGTCAGCGGGTCCTATATAGATCTGAACTTTTCCTGCTTGCTAACCATATGTGGGTTGGCGGTGAACGGCTACTGTCCGGACTAGACTTTTAGGAAAGCCCACACAGACAGAACAGTGTTGTGTTAACCTCTCCCCCCGTTCCAATCTCTGCACGGATGAAAACGCGCCCACATGTACGACGTACATACAGCAGCGCTACAAAAATTGGGCAGCACATTCCCTTCCCGTCAGTGAGGAGTGTTTCTTTCGCCTCCCACCCCCACCAACACCACCAGAGTTGAAACCCCATGCTAGCTGGCTGGAAGAAGCAGCACAGTACACATGCACACAGGCACGATAGATAATCATCTTCCACCCTCGCCCGTGGCGTGGTACTGACTGACGACCGCTTGCCGTTCACCTCCTTGCACGCATGCGCTTGGCTGGCCGTTAGAGAGCTCTGCTACGATGTTCTGACCCATCTACCTACCTGTACAACGCACGCTTGCACACTGCCTGACTGTGTGTAGATAGATGCACAAGGCAGCATCAGCTAATGAGCAACTGTTAGCCTGAACTACCCACCCAGAGATCCTCTATCCTATACTCCTCCTTCCTCCCACACACCATCTCCTCTACTGCAGTGCCGACGTTTCGTTCGCTCGCCTCCTGCTGACCTGCCTCACTTGGCAGGCCTGTCTGCCTGTCTATCCTCCATCTTTGCCAGTCAGTCAGAGGAGGGTAAGGGAGAAGAAGGTGAAGATGCACGGGGAAGATCGGCAGATGTCAAACGGGACAGCAGCACAACCTCCTCCATCAAATCACTGCGCTGTTCTAGGAAAAATCCTCGCCGTGTCACTTTTCACTATACGGTAGTGGGAGACGTGTGGGAACAATTCAAACAAAGAGAGAGAGATTAAGTGGTCAAATTGGCGATCGAGATTTCCGTTGATTGCATAACGAAAGTTGAAAGTTCTCCCCCCCATTGCATTGCTTACGATGGCAATGCTTATTTTTCGATTCCATATGCACCTGCCTATTTTATCAACTAAAGATATAAAGGAGACAAAAAGCGTTGAAAGACAGAATAACGTTTCTACATCTACAACATATAACAAGTGAATGCCCAATAAAGCATCACCTCACCGAGTAAATACTACTGAAATGCTTAGCAATGAGTAGTACAGGAGGAGTGGACAGCGCTTTTTTATAAAAACAATATAATATCTGGAATAGAGATGCACATTCAGGATAACGAATAGGAAAAAGGAACAGAAAAATCAAGCCAATGTGAGCATTAGACATTTAATCGCGACTGGTTTCGCTTATACATTATAAGCACTTTCAAGACATTTTCAAACTATCCCTTCGACTTCTTCATTTTACGCTCTTCCTTTTCTTGGTTTCTCCCTTTATGAATCTGGCCAAACGGCTGATTGACAATGATGGATTGAGGATCTGCTTCAGGTCAGTAAAGGTTGGCTCCTATTTCAACAACAAAGATGCTACACCTCGTACGTAAGTTTTCTCGAATGATCGATCGTGGCACGGCTTATATTGGACGAACTAAACTATATTTAGCCACTCGCCTGAACGAACATCGAAAGGGCCCTGGAGCAATCCGTGAGACTGTGCCGGTAACCTCGATCAATTCCGCACACTGTGGCCGTGACAATTTCGATCTGACATCAAGGATTTCTCCCATCTGGTGCTCCTTACTTTCTGTCTGTGTTTAAGTTATTGTTAATCTGTATGTAACCTACAGTATAGCGGTTGTTTGTTTAACTCATTGTTCGATAATTCTGTTTGTCTCCACATTTAAAATTGCTTGAAAATGCTTATAATGCATAAACGAAACCGGTCGCGATTCAATGTCTAATGTTCTCCACTGGCCTGATTTTTATTTTCCTTTTTCGTATTCAATACAATATATAAATAAATTTTTGAGCTCCATGTTAACCGCAAACTGGGATAAATCAATTGTTTATTTGCATTTTGCAAGCTCGGTTAAAAACAGTAGACTGTAAAGTAATGTTGCAATTGATAATTAATTAATGGAATGTATATGAGACATAAATACTGCGTATATCTCCTATAAATTGTGTAAAAACACAGATTTAAAAAAAATCGCAACATACGGTATATTTGAAACACAGCAAGTTATTGTAAACAGACATCCATCCTGGCAACAACATAATTATTATCACTCATGGGTATCATCTATGCGATTCGCCAAAACTGCAACATACACCACTGTCTTGTCATTATAATTCGAGTGTCTGTGTGTCTGTCTGTATAAGGACAACTCGAAAACTATATACTGTAACCAACGGATCGTCCCCAAATTTGGCGGCAATGCTTATTGATTTCACAAGAGTGACTTGACAAAAATTCCCCCATCATTTTTAACACCATTGATATAGCTTCATTATAATTTCTGGGATTTGTTGTAATTCTGCCGCAGCCGTTTGCTGCAATGCTAAATCAAAGGAAATACTATAGACGGCAAGGTATACCACACTTTTGTCAAATAGACTTGCTTGACCGCGTGTCTATACAGATGAAACATAGACTCTCTATAAATATATATAGAAGGATTACAGCATATAGTTTATACAGTACATCTAATGAAAATGTATGAATTTGGAAATGTAGCCTGAACGCTAAAAAGACAAAATCAATAGTAATAGACAAAAAAGAAAAGATAAAATGAGAAATCAAAGTCGACGACAAAGAACTTGAGCATGTGACTGAATCTAAATATACTTTGGAAGCTGGATTATAGAGGATGGTAAATGCGAGGAAGAATTGTAAAGGCGAAAAGTGTCTTTGGGAAATTTTAAAAATACTTGAGAAGTAAGATGAACCTTAACTTGAAGAAAAGAGAACTAAAAACTTACATGTATTCAGTAGTATAGGGTATGCAAGCGAAGCATGGAAATTTAGCAAAAATATCATAGAAAAACTATACATGCATTTGAAATGTGGTGTTACAGAAGACTTTTAAAGATAAGCTGCACCGAAAAGGAGACCAATGACGAAGTCTTGAAAAGAATTGGAAATAAGAAATACTTAGTTGGTTCTCGAAAGGCATGATAGAAGGGAAATGGGACAGAGGTCGATACAAAGAAGCTTGGGGAGATGATATTTTAGGAAATACAGCCGAAGTAAAAGCATGGGGATTGCAAAAAGGAAAGCTGGGAACAGGCACAATTGGCGTGTTATGGTTGCCAACCTTCTAATAGAAGACGGTACCTGATGATGA
>JAUYWV010131901.1:0-11071 GCA_032274565.1 Nematoplana nigrocapitula
GAATGCATAAATACTAAACCAATATAATTACATTTAAAATAATAAATATGTCGTCACATTTGTTGGTACAACGTTTTCGCTGAATGACTCTTTGGTGTGTTTCCTACCATCTATATGAAAGCGAAACTCATAAATTCTCAAAATTTAGAAATTGGAACTACAGGCTAATCCCATTTGTACAAAATCCAGTAATGTTCATTTCAAGTCTGTTGGCACGACTACTTTGACAGCATTTTAGATGGCCTTACAATTTACACAAGTTAACACGGCTGCATCTGTACATCATAGCAATGATGTGGACACTAAAAGTGCTGATGATGCGGACAATAAAAATATTACAATATTCATGTATCACTTGCAAAATCATCAAAAATATTCCTGAACCTATCAGGAATTCACATTAGACAAATTCTCGAAAGGCATTGGGATGACGATTTAATAAAATAAAGAGAATAATAGGGGAGACTTATGTAGCACAGTTAACGCGACCGGTCTCTTTTATGTACCATAAGCATTTACAACCAGTTTTTAAAAGTGGTGTAAAAATCCAGTTTGATTAGATATCTCTTAAATAGAGCTTTTAGAAATGATTCCTTTTGGTCATTAACAATTTCTCTTCTCTCATCAGTGTAAGTTCTTCCTTTCTTTACTCTCCATTTTCTTGGTCGTCCTTCTTTGAATCTGGACACAAATATATGAAGCATCTTACAAGCAACAATGGGCGGTGAAAGTTGTGCCATACTGTTTCAAGACAAGGATGGCACATCCCCTGGACTCCCGACTGATGACATATAGCACGACTAATCGTTGCATGTCCTAGATATTAATCACACTGATCGAGATTTAGCTACTCGATTAGACGAACAGCAGAGGTCACCCCGGAGCAATCCCCAAACATGTGTTCACAGTAAATTATATTATTTTTTCAATTGCTGTCTCTGTTTGGATTAAAATGCTTACACTTAATACTTATGCAAAACATTTAGTTAAATATCTGAAATAGATTTTCAGAATCTAAAAGAAGTCGATTTCTATCAAACACAAAAAGAAAAGTAAAATACTGTAAGTGAACGCATGCTCTTCAGATGATATATAAAGATAAAAAATAACATTTTTGGTAGAGAACTGATCTTGATCGAAACCTACTTATTATCGCAGAACTTCATGCGATAGCAGACAACGCGATCCATCAGCATTACATCTCGTCTATTATATAAAGGACGGAAACAAAATTCAAATAATGTTAGCCTTATTAGTCATCAACATCATCAGGTACCATCTGCTATTAAAATGTTGGCAACCATAACACGCCAAATTTACTTTTTGCAATACCGATGCTTTTACTTCCCCTTTACAAGCATCTTTTTACCGACCGCTGTCCCGTTTCCCGTCTGTCATTCCTTCTAGAACCAAAGCTGATAGATGTTCTGAGGATCCTCTCAGAACGTGTCCTGCAAATTTCATTTTTCATCTGATCAGACTTTCAAGTAAGTATTTCTTATTTCCAATTCTCTTCAAGACTTCTTCATTGGTCACCTTTTCAGTCCAGCTTGTCTTCAAAAGTCTTTATGTAATAGTTTGCAATAAACTTTCTTATTGCGCCTTTTCATCAATTTAGCCGATATGAAAATTAAAAACAAAGACAGTTTCAAAATTTTAGGTTGACAATTCAGAAAATTCAGAGCTAACTTATGTATTTTTGAAAATTGTTTTATGGCATTTCCGGTGCCACTTATCGATCTGCATTTCTATTTGGAGGATGAGTTTTCTATTCGAAATGTAATTATATAACTATAATTATATAGGCTTCGTGCAAAGCTTTGTGCGTTTTTCCATATTCTGAAGAGCTGCATTTTTAAAAGAGGGTTTTGGTTGACAAAATTTCTTAATGAAAACTATAAATCTCATATTTTGGGTATTTTATGAAATGCGTTGTGTCCTATCTGATTTTGTAGTTGAGAAAGTCAAAGTTTGAACTTTCTTTCAAATGTTTTGACCATATTTCTCAGAGCTCTAAAGATGTAACTCCGACCTGAGATCTAAAACTATTTTTACGGACATGTTTTTTGACAGGGACCTCAATTAAAGGAATTTACTATTTCATTCTCAGTAAATACGTTTTCCATTTTAGCTGGACACAGAAAGAAAAGCCGTTTTTGAACAGGTTAACTTTTCTAGCTGTTATCGCCGAAGCATCAATTACTTGATAGAATTGGACAAATCTTATCCTGCTTCATATTCATTTAACCTGACCGAGCTGTCACCTTACGAAATCTATAACGTGTCAGTGTATCCTTTGAACAAAGCGGGACTTGGAGCGGTGAAGTCAGTAAACATTTTCACACGAGAAGACAGTAAGATACGGGATTCTGAAGTATTGTCTGAGTTTCATTTGTTATTATTCCATATATGTAGTACTCCTTCTTTCTCAGCATTCTGTTTGCTATTTAACATAAAATATTGATTTATTGATTACATAACTATTGTTGTGGTTTAGAATTCTTGTATTAGTATATTAGGTACATTTGTATTCTCTCCAGATTTGGCCTTTCATCACATTTGATTTTGCCTGAATTTGACTAGTAAATCTCTATGCATGCAAAACACAGATTGTGTAATGTTGTGCTTCTTCACGTTGTGTTAACAACTTCTGCTTTAAATGAGACAACAAAGATAAAACTCATTTTGAACTAAAATATTCACCATTATCAGTGATAAACAGACAGATAATGTAACTGCTTTTCTGATTTATCTTTACTACTATTTGTTAAATTGACTATTTCTCTGAAACACACATTATCTGAAAGCTGTTCTCTGAAATTGAAACCAAAGCTCAGCATGCAACTAAATGATCTGAAATGTTTCACTTGCAGGGAGTTCCCCGGTGGAAGATTTGCAACTGCACCCAGTTCATCTACTGTATAAGAATAGCTCTACATATTGAAGCTAAATGTATATAATACTGTATTTTCTACTATAACATTTTCTTAACAGGATCAGTACAAGTCCATCTATTGAGCAAGATTGCATTTGGAGTAATCGGTCTCTTGGTCGTCCTTGTGATCAGTTTTCTCGGTTGCGTACTCTGGCAAATAGGAAGATTGAAATCGCGATGTGCTCACATCGAAGAGCAAAGGAACATTGAATTATATGAGAATATTTATTCAAATCACACTTGTTGATACTGCTTTGGGTGTGAAAACCTTTCCTATTATTTATATGATTTAATCGTATCATTGCATCTACTTTTGTTGTGTTATAATGCTAAGACAAAGCTATGCACTACAATCACGAAGAATTGATTTTATATTATAATGGAAGATGCATACCTAACAATACACTATTGATTTTGCACTTGGTAAACGTCATACATATAATCAATGAACAATAATAGCATATGTATAGGAATATGTGTTGTATTCTCTCATATAAATATAACTCTGCTGTTCAATCACTTCATATTACTAATTACTTTACCGATCTCGTTCGTCTTCAATGAAGTCTGGACAATGCATTACAGTGCATGGAATATTATCAGTGACAATTTATTATTTTACACAAATTAAAAACAGGGAAAATGTTTATTTGTCACTATCTGTTGCATCGTTGCACCTACACGAATAATAGTTTGTTCAGAGTCTGCGGGGACCCTCCGGAAAGTTTGTAGGCTAATTTCGGTTAAATGTGTTTACAGTTTCCAATATCGATAAGCAGGCAATGCTGTTAGGCATATAATTTGAGCGTTGCCGACAATCATTTGACTTCGGCCCGAACAAGATGCAACATGATACACAGAATATAAACGTTACATTTATAGTATGGGGTCTGTCAGAAAAAAACACTTGTTTAAAAAAGTTTTGAATGTTTCTAGAACATATTTCATGAACATAGTGTGAAGAGTCTGTGATCACACAATACAATAGTTGCGTGACTTTAATTCATTGATGAAATTTATTCATTGCTTTTATTGAAATTTAGAATTTAAATTAACACATAAATCATGGAGTATTATATAAATTTAAATTAATATTCAAATTCCATATTGATACAGTATAATGCTTTTGTTGTAACATTATAATGTGAAACTTTCTGTCTGATATAATCGTACGTGGCAATCTAGGACGCTCTCCTTGAGGACCGATCCATTATTTTACTTGTTGTCTATAGAAGGTAGTGAGTGTTTCAACAAATAATCATTTCTCATCAATGACAAAAACAATAGCATGGATCTCCGAAATTAATCAATTGGTGTCTACTATACGTTGCCTTTTCTAGTCTATTCTGAGTGTATGAAGAACCCATCTATAGCTAACTGAAAGATTTCAGCATCAAATTGTTTCTGATAATTCGATGAACAGACTTTTCGAAACATTTAGCTGCAACGAACTAGAATGAACTGAATGTGATACAATTTTTATGTGTTATGTTAAAAATACCATTTTCCACATTCGAAATGTGAATTAATAATAATTACGAATAAAATGAGATAACATTGAGAGTTCAAATATGTAAAATAGTTTTAACAATTTGACTTTCAAAACTGTATAAACAGTTAATGATATGAAATTTTACTAATATAAAATGTTGACCTACAGTCGGTCGGTCTATGATTTAGAAAGTTGACTGTACATCTTTGTTTTAGTAAATCAATGCGTCAGACATTAGGGAAGTAAAAGAGGGTTACAGTTCGGTAAGAGCTGAGTTGAGAATAGTAAGCAGTGATTTTGAAATACTATTGTTAAACAATAATTCATAATTGAAATTTTATAACAGTAATAGTAAAACTGTAGGTATTGTTATAAATTCGTAAATATAGTAAAACATATTAAGCTAAATTCGCATACCATACACTAAAATCAATTCGATACGACACTATTGATTTTTGGTGACTCTAAATTACACAAAAAATGACTTATAAGCGTCTTCATTTTATTGTGTTGACTCCTGATTGGTTTGTTTAAATTTTGAATTTGTCGCACAAAAACTTTCCTTCTATTTATTCTATTTTAATCACGGTAAAATAATGAAGAAAGCAAATTACGTGTCCAGCAGTTCGATGTTCAGATTACCAGATTACATTCATGGAGCACAGCCCTATAGGTGTTGTAACCAACTGTTGTCAGAGAGACAGCGTTGCCAGAAAACAGATCGTCAATGGATAAGTTCAAGTCAGCCAAACTATTCAATCACTTGGTGCTTCTTTGTCACACCGCTCCGGTCACGATCAGCGTCGCTTTCTGCATCTTCATTGTCGTTTTGATGGTCTGCACTTGGTCACATTCCAAGATCTTCTGGATGTTAATACACTTTGAACATTTCAGAAGTGAATATAAATAACTTTACAAAATAACAATACTTCTATTAAATACATCTTGGAAAAATGTTTACCCTACTAAAAACATAGTTTACTTGTGTAGTTGAGATTCTGGTTTGTTTAGAAATTCATAATACATTGTATATATGTAGAAACTCTTAAAACTATATTTTGCTTTGCTGATGAAATTTCTCAGATTTGCCATCTATTGCTTCTAATAATGTACGTCCTTTCAAGAGAAATAAGTTGCTTAAAGAAGTAGTGATGGAGTAAGATGATTGTTTTAGAAATATATCTGAACGGGCAATACATTTATAGTTGTAAGTGTTTTACTGAATCGACAGCCTAATTTACATTTACAAATTACTAGGCTACTTAAAGTAGTGTAGTATTGTAGGATGTTTTCTGTTTATAAATTACTACTATGTGGGACTTCTGTTGAAAGATATAATTTTATATGTAATAACTCATCACATGGTATATAAATGTCTTCTGAATATATGTAAGTGTCGTTATTGGTAGTTTCAAAAGTGTTCAAGTTAGTCGTTAGATAATAAAGCCTGTTGTCTTCCACGAAAGATATGCTGTAGGAAAGCATTGTCAAGCAGAGCGAGGCTGTGTTATCTTATCTTGATCATGCTTATCATTGAGGAAACCCAACATTCAGTCAGACTTCTAATTCTTTGAAGAAAAATCACTCACTTGGTGTTACATGACTTTCGTAATATATGTCTTAAATGTAACCAACTCGTATTACAGCGGTACATCACACATACATTGAGATGGTCAATCGATAGATCAGAGAATCAAAAGTTTTGCATCGTCAAATCGTTTGATTAAATATTGAAGAGCAAAGTAACAGTTGTATATACTTGTTTGGATACTATTTTCTTCATTACCTGGTTATTTTTTTATTTCTGATTATTGAAATTATATAATTAATTGCCTCAATTAATTTATAATATCAATCAACAATGCGAATCTATATGGTAGGACACATTATTCGCTCGGAGGAATACTGTCCGCAGCCAATTCACAAGCTTCTTCTTTGGACTCCGACTGAACCATACCGTCGGGGTCGTGGTCGCCGATTGACGTATGCGGAACAAATTATCATTGACTGTGGGTTGAATACCCCAGGTTTTACTGTATCCACTGCCTTCTGCGAGTTGAGGCGCCTAGATCTAGCTCACCAAATCTGACTCTCTTCTTTTATGGTAAATTTTCTCTTTATGTTCTGTTATCCTGTTGAGAGTGCATTAATTATAAATAATAATAAACTAATTACTGGACACACTTTAAAATTTGCTCGATTCAGTATAGATGTCGTAATAACTGGACATACAGGGTGATTCAAAAGTTAGTATACTCTCTATAGTAAATTTTTATAGTTTCATAAAATGGGCAAATTCATGCAAATACGTGATTAAAATTAACAAGAAAAGTTTTGCGTATTCAAATTGCAGTCCATTTTGTTCAATACACTCGTCACACAGAGCCAATACACTTCTGCAAACCTTTTGGCACAAATCCACGTTTTCTTTGATTCTTCTAAACGAATCAATAATGAATTCCCTTATTTTGTCGACAGTGCGAGGCATCCTAGAATAAACATCGTCTTTGACAACACCCTATACACAAAAAGGTACATGGGTGTTAAATCGGGTGGAACGTGGAGGCCATTCAATGCTCCCCCACGACCAATCCACCTATTTGGAAATGTGGCATCTAGATATTCTCTGACTTTTAGAGACCAGTGGGGAGATGCACCATCCTGATGAAAGTGGATTCTGCGAAAGTCCGGTCGAAGTTGAAGCTGGGGTACAACTGTTGTTTGTAACAATTTTAAATAATTGTTTCCATTTGCGGTTCCATAAAAAAGTAGGGTCCAACTAACCCCGATGACGAAATGCCACCCGACAGTACAGCCAAGCTGGTTAAGTTGCTTTTCAATTGCTTTATGAGGGTTGCCATCTGATCAATAGACACTGTTATGCCTGTTAACTTGGCCTGATAATTTGAAATTGGCCTCATCAGTCCAAATAATTTCATTCATCGTGTTAGGATAATCTGTAACCTGACTTTTAAAAACTTCACAAAATTGGAGGCGTCTATCAGCATCATCTTCAATCAGACCATGAATTAATCGTGGGATGTACGGTGTCATATTGAGGCCATGCAAAATACGCCCCACAATGAGGTTTGTGATATACTCAGTTCTGTTGATGCTCATCTAGTGGATTTTCCCGGGTTTTCAACGTAGTATTCAGATAGTAATTGTTGGTTTTCTTTGTAACAAATACTGAGAGGTCAACCAGAACAAGGAGCATCTTGTATTGTGCCTGATCCTTCAAATTTATCCCTCAGTCTATAGATTGATACATGAGAGGATGGAGGTGTAGCAAAATGGTGCCATGGATGTTAGAAACAATTGTAGTGTTGTCGTGTTTTCACCAAAACTTTAAGCATATCTTACGCTCTTCGATACTAAGCTCACATTGCATTTTTAACAATAATGCTTATTTTATTTTGATCGATTTACATAACTACGAAAATTTCAATTTCAAATTTCCATTTTCATAGATAAAACTGCAAGTGAATAGACATTACTTTAGGTTTAACATATACAAACTTTACTTCTTATTTTACTATGGACAGTATACTAACTTTTGAATCATCCTGTATAGTAATATTTTAATGTAATCAAATTAATTTTCATTAAAGAAATGCTTCATTTAACTTTTAATACAGGGGAGGATACAGGGGGGAGGGGTAACATGGGTGACTAGTCACCCCCATTTTTAGAAAATAATATTTGAAAAACAATACATTTTGGGCCACTTTGGAAATCAAACATGTCTCCAACTTGGAGAGCTGCTTTAAAGTCATCATTAAGCCTGATATCTTCTGCTTTTAGTTATTAGATAGAAATATGGATTGAATCATGTCTATTTATAGTACCACTTACCGATTTTTGTCTAGTGTTTTTTGGTTGTAGTAGGCAGATCTCTCAGGCTCTGGTATCATCTGAATGGTCAACAATCGTCAACTTTGACATCTGGTGGAAGTGTATTTTTCGGTTTCAAGAAGATCGAAGAAGTAATGCACGACAATGGTGATAGGCATAAAGCAATTGATTGCCAGATTTCAATGAATATATGCAGAAATACTGAGAAAGTCTGGTCACATGAACAATAGCCCTGATTGTGCTCTTGGCAGACGCACAGAACCAACAATCCTGTAGAGTCTGTAGCCTAGTTAGTGTACTGGAAAAGAACTGTAGCTATATCATTTCTTGATAAAGTTTGTGAGTAGATGAAATCGCGATTAGGGAAAGAAAACTGGGCACACCATGAACTCGTTGGTCTTGTTCCAGAAGTTGTCATGAAGAAAAAGGAAAATCCAGATCCAGATGAGGTGACGATCTTTCTTGTGCGTTAGGAGAGTTCACGACTGGCTTAGAAGCAGAATGACAGCAGATAGACTGTCTGGACTAGCCGTGGTAGCTATGCATGGACATACAATTCCAGTAACAACTGAACAGGTACATATGTAAGCAAAATAGTGAGCTACATCCACACTGAATGATCGCATCACCATTACTAGACAAGCAGTGACTTATTTTGATACCTTGTTTGGGCGTTTTTAATGACCGTGTACTGCTTACTGATTGTTATGTACAGTATGTCAGCTTGTAAATAGTCCTTCAATATGAACATCTTTAAAGACTGTTTTCTAGAATCTATTTTGTTTACTGTACTGAGGGATATATTGTGTCAATAGGTACTGACTGGCAAATGACCATTGCCAAAGCTGTCACCCCTCTTTAAAATATCCTAGATCCGCCCCTGTGATGGCAACATATTTATTTTATGCAGGAATAACTAAACTATAATACTGTTTGGATCATCATGGAGTCAAAGCGAATTGTTCTGGGATTCTTCTTTCTGCTCTCCGTCATCAGCGTCCAAGGCAACAGGTACAGCAACAAAGGCTGCGCGGCTGTCCAAAAGATTATGAAAACATTATATTTAAAAGCATAAATATTAAATTTATTTTATATATATACAGATGTAAATTAAAAATAACATAGTGCATACTTACTTTTAAGACATTTTGTATAATATATATGAGATAATCCCTGAAACAAATGAATTAATAAAACACTTTATAATAATTTATCTTTCCTTTGTTTTATAATTTTATGGAATAAGAATTTGTACATAATATGTTGCTTGATTATGGCTTTCTGGTTAATCAGTGCAGTTCCATATGCCTCAGTCCTTTCTTGATCTATAGTTATTTCACATGATGAACTGCCAGTGTTTTTTCCTCCTCTCCAATTTATCATATATTACTGTCATCAATTCATCATCTTCTTTCTTTCCTATACACCTCTCTCTCAAATGTCACCACCTCTTCTCTTCCACTGATCAGAGTCCCTGAATTTCTTTTTCCTAACCATTTCCAACAAGCCTTTCTCTCTTGGGGCATGCTTATGGTATTACTCATCCATTCAGTTGTCTTCCTCTCCTGCCAGCTCACTCTCAGCACTCTTCTCCACAGCCACAAGGCAAATACCTCTACCATCATTTCCTCTTTCTTCTTCCTCCGTGTCCAACTTTGGCATCCCCCAGAGCTTTCCAAAGCGTTACTTTCAAACTCAAACTCAGATCCTGTGAAGAAGAGTGCTGAAAGTGAGCTATCAGGAGAGGAAGACAAAGGAATGGAGGAAGAACGCTTGTTGGAGATTGTGAAGAAATGGAAATTGAAAAAGTGGAATCATTGGAAGAGAAGAGGGTGGAAAACAGTCCGGCATCAAAGTGCTACTCATCAAAATCGATCAAACATTCAAATTCTTCATTTTTGTAGTAGGCGACTGCTGCAATGCTACATCAGTATATAATAGAATGAGCTTCTCAATGGCGTTATCAAATGAAATCTTTTTAACTATTGATGGGGAGGGGATGGTGACCAGCGAGTGTGCCTCCCAGGAAGACGTTTACCATGCTGGTAAAATTTGGCGTAGTACGATTTCAGCCTTCGGACCTTTTTGCGTTCACACAAACATACACAGAGAATTTGCCTGATCTATATAGATTGTGGTTAGTAGAAGATATCAAGGAGGTCACAGAAGGTGTTGGACAAACGAAAAGGTCACACAATGGAGTGTTAAGACCAAAACGTATGGTCACGAGACTGAAAAAAGATGGAAGAGGTTTTGCGTTAGAATTCTTATCAGCCTCCGAACTTATGTAGTGCAGATGGCTCTTAGAGAGAGAGAAAGAGAGGTGTGTTCGAAAGGAAGGAGGGTATGGATGAGATTTGAATAGTTGGATAACATCAAAACATGGAGAGAAGGAATTGACAATGCCAGGAACTGCCCTCGGTCTAGAAAAGGGTCAAGGTGCATTGAACTGAATTGAACATAAACGAAGATGTATTTACGCGATTTGATAGCAGTGAATAATGACATTACAGTGTGGCGAGCATAGGATTGCCTTAGGGAATATGCAGTTTAGGACTATTAAGATGAAACCGTATTATTTAATGAAAAAGCGTACGCAATGGGTGAAATTCACTGAATTCTGAGCAAACTGTACTGAATTCTGGACAGAAATTCACTGGATTATGATGAAACTGTACTGAATTCTGGACAGAAATTCACTGGATTATGATGAAACTGTACTGAATTCTGGACAGAAATTCACTGGATTATGATGAAACTGTACTGAATTCTGGACAGAAATTCACTGG
>JAUYWV010131912.1:0-11070 GCA_032274565.1 Nematoplana nigrocapitula
AGTCATCCACGCGGGAAATAGCGGAATTACATCGCATCCACACTGGACACAGTTTGTTCCTGAAAGCCTACAGGGCGAACATCGGCCAAGAAGCATGCGGGGGACTCAGCAACTAGACAACACAGTAGCATGGTTGTTTTCCACCCGTATAGGGCACGAGTATTATCAGACAAGAAGCTTTTATTTCCTCCCGGGCAACGCCGGGTATGGCAGCTAGTATTAAATATAAGAAAATTAATACAATGATTTATGTCAACATTCAAATTCATTCTAAAACAGAAAAATACAAACGAACGGTTCAAAATCAGTAAGGGATACTATTGGTATATACTCCTGAATATTGATAGTAAAGATACGCGATAGATAACAGAAATTGGCAGTTAAAATACATTAAAATTGTATAATGTATTTACTTGGAAGCCTTTCTGTAGCGGAGTGTTATTTCATTATTCGATGAATGCGCGATTCGCAATACAGTTGAATTCATGTATTAGCAAGATCGCACACTAGAGGTCCTGAATTCTATCAGACACATCAATCACCTATACTCTCTTTAGTCAGGTGGCTCTTATTGACTTTTACTATGAAATTTTATTTTATTACTGGTCGACCGATAGGATTGTTTGAATGTGCAAAATCACTTTTATGCGTGGCCCAATTTAAGCAGTCGGGAACCTTATTCGACAGCATACAGTACTCAAGCGTATCGGACTGCAATTTTCAGCTAAGGAAATTCCACGCGGTATAAATTCCCGCTCAGAGAATGCGACAACAACCCTTCTAAGAACTAGAGACTTGAAATGCCATTAATAGATAATATAAAATTTCTGATTAAGATGAACATATAAAAACGGGTTGTAAATTAATCCTTTATACAACTTTTCTATTTTCAACACAGTCATTAATTTAAGGTTTTCAAACATGTTATAGAGCGCATAAACGTGTCATATGGCATTCATATAAAAATACTATTTGTAAGAGCAATCAAACGTGACATTAAGCACACAATGGTTGACAGAAAGGAGACATGATGATAGCGAGCCTCACAGCAGTAGATAGAACTACTGATTACCATGTTTTGCAAACTAAATTAGAAAAAAAAATTACAATATTACAGCCTCACAGAAAGTCTAGATTACCAAGTCTATATGATGGAGACCTACATGTGGATATTTTTGTCAGTGAGGCACTGTGGTAAGTACCGCTTGGTGTGTGCAAATCATGTTTTTCACTTTTGTAATATATGACTGTCACTGTGGACTGTTCGCCTATAACAACCAATGTGAAAGTCTGGACGTTAGAGCAGAGTCAGTCTATTACCTAAGAATTACCGAATTATGACCAACAGAGACTTTAAATCCGGTAAAAAGAAACAAATATGGTCTATAATGCTAAACTTAGAAATTGGTGCAATAAAATCGACTTTTCCTAGGAAATACTTCTGAACCACATGCAACAGTATAGTAAGACAGATAACAATTTTTCATTAGAAATGAACCAATACTATTGTATTCTAATTGAAATCAAAACACTGCCCAAATAAGTTTGCACATGCTGTCAACTAAGGGACAAGGTTAGCAATCTAACGAACTAAAGCTATAGTAGGTTGTCGATGCGTAGTGTGCAATATTGCTAAAGCATGACTTAAATTCTACTGAGAGTCTACCGAGAGTTTATTCTCTCCATAAATGCGCGATTCGTAAGAATGTTATATTTGGAGTTTTAACGTTTCATACCAGTTATGCAGAGAGATCAGCGAAGCTCTACAAAATAGAAGTTTATCAAACTGATTATTGATTTTGTAAAATATTTCGGGTCAATATTTCACATAGATTACCCATGTAAGTAATCTCGATTTTAAAAGTATAAGATTTCATACCTGTCATAATATTGATTGATCTCTTAAAAGTGCGTTTTTAACATAACATTATATATAAATAGAAAAATCAACAATATATATTTAGACATATGGAAAAATATAGGCTATACCGAAAATTATGCCCGTATAGCAAAACTGTATACTTTACATTATAGTGGAAGAAAGGAAAAATTGAGACTAGTAAAGAGAATATTGATGCTGTAAGACGCTTAATTGAAGAAGAAGATTCATCCCTAACAATTAATGAGATGATACCAGATTAGATATATGGTCCAGAGAACTCTAGAATATTATTTGGAAACGGTTTTGGAAAGGAACAAAGTGCGTACCACATGCTCTTACTAAACTGAATAAAGCAGTAAGGTTTGAGTGTTGTAATGTTCTGATTGACTTTCTCAACAATGTTATCCAGAAAAAATCTAGTCACGGTAGATGATAACTTTTTCTACTCTCGAAATCTTAAGCCACGCAACAAAATTGAAACCGACGAAAATCAACTATACCAAGTGATCATGGCTGTGTCGCAGAGAGCATTTCATCATTATTTTGAAGTTCTGCCAAGGAATGAATTTATAAACTCGGAGAGATACCTAAAGTTTCTCACTAATTTCCGCCATTTCTTGTTGAACCAACAAAATACATTATTTGTGAGACTAATTCAGGATAACGATCAGCCCCATGTTGCTGCTAACACAATTAACCACCATGTAAACCGCAACAAAACACTCCTGCGGAAGCCACTATACAGTCCTGACTAAATTATTTCCGACGGTTGGCCACGAATCTTAACTTCGGTTCAAGAGAAGAGGTTGAACCATTTTTTAATTCAAAGATACCACTGTTTACGTCTCAGAGGATGGAATCTGCGCTGAAGACGATGATGGCTGTTATGATGAAAATAATTTTAAAAAGAAGGGAATTGTGTGTAATATATGGTGAACTGTGTTGTACTTTGCTGTTTACTACTATTTACTATATCTCTTTGACTTTTGTAAATTAATTCACTCATGATTGTATGTAAAATATACAATTTGGCTTAAGAATACATTTTTCGGTATAGCCTGCCTATACATTGCAATTTGCATAGCATCACGTACGTTAGATGTCTGTGCATTTCCGTATTAGATTAGATCAATAGATGCTAAATTTAAAATTTCTATTTAAACTTAGCAGTATTGTAAACGAAGGATTAACAAAAAATTGATAGGTTTTGCGAATTTTATTACTAAGAAGAGAGGATTGAATGTTGTCGGTATGGAGCAAAGAAATGTCAATCAAAAGCTCATTGTATACTCCAAATGCATATGCATTTATGCAGATGACTGTGGATAAATAATATATTAGTATCATTATATTATTGTAACAGACGAGAAGATTGTAGCCTAAATGCGCGACCATTAGGAAATCACCTTACTCGAAAGTCATGGGTTGGACCAGAGGATGAAACAAAATGCATAGCAGGGAGGTCAAAATTTGATGGTAAATTTACGATTTTAGTTGCTGTAAATTTCAATGGACTGTATGTGCCATTTTAAAATTTAAGAAAAGAAACCATCGATTCAAATGTGTATATCGAATTTATTAATGACGAATTTTAAAGCTTTGATTCCTATGAACTGAAAACATGATGCACGATAACTGTAAAATACACATCTCAAGGGTCACTACAGCGTTTCTTGAACAAAAAATTGTTCTCTTCTAAAACAACCAAGATATACCCCAGACACAAACGTCTGCAATCGGTATAGTTTTTTCGACATTGGAAATGCAACGAAAAAATAAAACATTTTTGGTAAGAGAAGATCTTGATGAATTTCTGACCCTTTTGTCCAACGGATTGGTGCCCATTCTATGGAACATGATGCTTACGTGATGCACTGAATTTTTCGACATACATGTCATAAATATCTAATGTTATGTTAAACACGCACTTTTTAATAGATCAATATTTAGTATATTTTTATAAATACAGTACATATGTAGGTCATGTGGTGATACATAGAGCAATATATTATAGAATACCTATAATAATAATAAATAGTTATGCATTATTGTGCAAATCGTTGTCATTCAATTTGCTTTCGACACCTCATTTAATAATAAATATTGCGTTTCATTTGAGCCATACAGACCATGAATGAAAAAAGAATTGACCTAAAAATGAATGATGCACATGATCATATTTATATTACAGAATCGCAAAACATTTTTGATGAATTATAATGAGAGTAGGTGCAAAAAGCAATATACTAAGGATTATTATAATGGAAAAAAAGTATAAAGATTTCAAGATACCAGAATAGTTGGACTTCAAGATGCTTTATACAGATTCATCATTTCGTGTGGTATAGAAGCAAAATGTCTGCAAGGAACAACGCGACGCTAGTCAACCATCAACGTTTTCCTGATTTGTTATACAGGACTACAGATTCTATGAAAATAATTTTCATTTTTGGACATCTTTATTTTTTCTGAATACTATTTTGCTATTTTTGCAATTAATCCAAACTGTGACTCCACTGTACTCCCAGAGCAATTCTGATTTCGGAGTGGTTTGTTCTACCAGCAGTATTTGTAATTGACACAGATTTTAGCGTTTTGAGTTAGCATTTTCTATAAGACAGTTAAACTCGTCAGTTAGTGCTCTGTGGCTTTCAGCTATTGTTTGACTTATTAATTGCTTGAATAATATTCATTATAGGCTTTGTGAGGGCTTTACTAAAATACATAGGATTTACACATTTTCACTTCAACAATTGCTTTAGCATATGTAAATGAACAAAGCGGTGTAGACACATCTGTACCGAGTTGAAACGAAGACTGCTTGAACGTGTACAAAATGCAGGCAAGATGCAAATTGTGAGTAGGTGGTAAATTTAAGATAGTAGGAAATGGATTGTCAAGTATGAGTCCTGAAGTTAATTCTGCGTATAAATGCTATATAAAGTGGCAGAGAAGAGTCTTCTGCTCCCTTAACATCTCCGAAGAATCCCTGCGCAAAATTGTCAAGAGCATCTGTCATGTCTGAGTTTTTCTGAGGACGCGAACGAAATAGTTTTTCGAATTTTTACAAATGCAACAACTATAAAAATCGCATGAAAATATACTGTCCCAAAGGCTTTCTTTGCTCTTGGAAAACGACTCAAAACGGATTTGCTATGCCATAAATTCTTAATGGCATAATGACCCAGTGACTGTCTATATGTCTAGAGTTCTCGGTGGTCGAGCGTCTAAGACAATTGGGACCAATATTAAGAGGTAAAAGAGTGAGTGGGTGTGGAAGAGGATTAGAAAAAACATCTTTTAATCTTCGACGACCGTTATAGACGTCAGACAGACACCCCTATAACTCCAAAGTTTAAAGCGTGGTTGTTTTGTCTGTCGTACTAAGAACATGTGCGTGGGTGGATGAGACAGTTACATGCAACAGAACTACTTAACTGATGAGACATTTCTGATGACGTCCAAAATAAGTGAATGTGTTATTTTGTTTCGGCTATTTTTATGCTTTGACTTATTAAAAACTGTACAATTGATTTATGTTTTTTAGTAGAATATTTTAGATGTATCTCAAAATTGACTGGCAAACACATACATACTGTACATTGCATTGCTAAAAATGGAATTCTGACTGCGATAAAATAATACTCATTTCTCATTCAATATTATGGCTTCAAATTTTAACTATTCAATTAGATAGAACTTAGCGCTGGCTTGACAATTGCACAGGTGTCTCGCATGTGTCTGTACTTTGACGGGGTCACATATGCGTCATTTGTCTAGACAGCCTAGACACGTTCCGGTTGTGTTAACGAAAAAAGAAAATGGTGTCTACCGAGAACAGTCAGCAAAAATTCAATTTTTGTAATCTATGCCTCTTGCTAAGTGTACAGTACGGCTTACACGCCTATTGTCCCTATCCTTCAATTTTTGAAGTCCTATGCAAGATCGGATACTTTTAGTGACTCAAGCGTATAATTATACAGTAGGTATGCTTCCTTCATTAATGCACGAACTACGGATTGGCAGACAATACGCATGGACCGCGCTGCTGGGGGGGGGGCAGCTGTCCCCCCAATAATCATAAGAGCGTGGGCCCCTTTCAATGTCCTAAATATATTAGGCTATGGTACGGGATTCCCCGTTGTTGTATCAGTAAAAGGGGCTTCTGGCAACTGATGGGGGCCCCTATGAACTGCAAAGGGACCCTCTTGATTGCACTGGTAGGGCCCTCTGGAGTGCACCACGGGGCGCCTCTTGGCTGCACCAGGGCCCCTCTTGACTGCACAGGGGCCCTCTTGGCTGCGCAGGGGCCTTTCTTGACTGCACAGGCCCCCTTTTGACTGTGTAGGGACCCCTGTTGGCTGTTGCCATGTGAGCAATTACATATATTTTGTTGTTGTTTGTGTGGGAAAACTCAAAAGTGGTACTAATTTTAACTATACGAATCCTAGATTTATATTCAGTTTTACCTAGATAAAATTATCCACAACAGTAGCGTATCCAGGGGGCAGCTTTTGGATTCACCAGTTTGCACCAAAATTTCTGCAATAAAAGTCCTATATGTAGTTTCTAATACCAGTAGTTCATAATCAATTGTTTGTCATATTTCACTTTTATTTGTTTAAAAATATATAATTACACTGATATTTAGATTTCATCTAGTGGGCCCCTATATGGCGAAGTTCCCCCCCCCCCTGCAAATCGAAATATGGCAGGGTGGTCCATGTCAATATAAATTTTCAGTATTTTCACAAAACTGTACAAACCAGTATTTTTAATATATGAATCATGCTCTTTATCACAGTCAACTATGATTGCACTAGGTATAAAATCTGACTCTTGTCAACAATTTTAAACTATCCATAGTTGATACATAGCACAACTTCATAGTATTCAGACTGGAATGTGCTATCAGATAGACTAATTTTTCTGGAAGAACATCATTACAGCCTTTTCCTTATAAAAGCTGAATTTTCCCCTTCAAGGCCATTTTTCACATGGTGTAAAGGCTTTCCACTAATCATTGAAATGGGCAGAATGTTGTGTAGCAATGGGATGAGGTTTCAACTTTGACAATTACAGATATTAGGTCATCAGTAAATTTTGGTATAAGTTCCAGCTACCTAAGGTAACCTTTCTATCTATAGAAGCCTGTGCACCAGGTAAAATTAACTAGAAGAATATCTGGTTTTCATATTCTTTATACTGTCAGGAAGCTAATATTTGCAATTAACTTCCTCATCAGAGGCAGCACAATGAATGAAATAGAGGAATACAAAAATTAGGCTGTTGCCTATCTCAGGTAAGGCTTTCAATAAAGTCATACTAAGACAACTTTGTGAAGCAGTGACTGAATGCAGCATCACAGTGCTCAGCAGATAAATGTATTGCCACAGCCCAGTGCCACGCAGTTTAATTGATTGCAAGAATGTATTTGACAGTCTACAGAGAGAATATCTTACACATTCCTCAACAGTTCACAGACATCTTTATTTTTATAACTCCAACTGCATCATTGTTGCCGGTGTGCCACGGGGATACATTTTCACCACTCCTGTTGTTTTTACAATTAATTTTATGATGAAAAGAGGACAAATGGACCAGTATCTGGTATCCTTTGGAATGTAGGAGGCAGACAGAAAGATGTAGATTTTGGAGAAATTTAAAGAGCGGACGACCAGCCAAAAGAAATTGACAGGAAGATAGTATTAAAGAGCAGCGTTGAGTAAACTAAAATGACCACATCAAACAAGTGGACCAGAGAATGCCATTTATTTGCTCAATGAACAAAATCAACACCAGCATGAGATTTCATTGTTCTCCCAACAGCCCTAAGTGGAATTTCAATATTATGGATTATATAATCTACAAGCAGAGGTCACCCGCGTTGCTTGGCAATAGAATAGGGCACATGCCTAACCCTAATTCTAACCCTGCCCTAGTGCGGTCCCCCATTTTCGGGGGTGCCCTGCAACTTATGTTTGATGAAATTTTCTGTGGGAGGCTTCCTTCTGCCCGAAACGGCCATTTCACACCGTTTTTAACCTCCTTGACCCCGACCTCGGAGGAGACCTCGCCCCCTATGTTACCCGCAGGGTTGAGGGGTCACCCATGCAAAGTTCGGGTCGCTGGCACCAACGGTCCGGCCGCCCATCCGGAACAAACAAACTCTGCCGCAAACGGCCATTTCACACTGTTTTTAGCCTCCTTGCCCTCGAGTTTGAAAGCTACTGGTCACAGAATGCAGAGTATGTTCTTCAGAATGCCGAAACCCAAAGATCACCTTTCGTGCCACCTTTAGAGATAATATGACCATCATAAATATTAGATGGGAAAATGCTCAGAGCGAATGCGTTGGATAAACATTGCTCCCCGAAGTCTAAGTGAATAAGTAAGAGGGTAAATAAAAGTACTACTGATGGACCATTTTAACTTAAATATACTCTATTACTAATAAGTAGTATATATATATATTAGTAACCATTTATTTTTATTATCGTTTTGAAATTCATGTGGGTTGCAGGGCTTTTTCCTGACCGTCTCGCCACCGTCCATGATCAAAGTGGCTGAACATTCGCTGGCGGAAAACAAGACCTTTGTGATGAATCTGTCCGCCCCATTCCTCTGCCAGTTCTTCAAGGATTCCATGATGCAGGTGAGCTGGTTGGTTTACAATCTACACAATAGTACATAGTCCTATCGATATTAACAACAGAAGTAGAATCGTGTCACTGCAGATTTCGGTTTGGGACTGTTTGACGGCAGGTTTAACTGACGTGGTAATTACTTGCCGGGCTATATTAAAGACTTTAAAAAATTCTAAAGAATTGAAGTCTATTGCGCAAATGACATTTATGGTGTAGTTCGTCAGAGAGTGAAAACACGCAAGATGAATTCCGTTCTTTCATGATCAATGACAAATGATGGGATGGGATGGATCAGGCGGCACCCCTGTCAGAGGAGCCCGAGCTCCGAAGATACGAGGGTGGTCACATCGGCATGCCTGTGTGATTATGTTCCCCAAGAAGATAGGCCAGTGTAGGCCCATGCAGAAGGAATACGAAAAATATTATTTTAGGAACTGCCATACTTAAATGACAAATCAAGTGACACATTGAAGAGGATGATGACAAGCGCAGTCTCCCACTTAACCTCCGACGTCACGCTCGCTGTCAACTCCCAGAGGAAGGGCTTAGCCGTCTTCTGTTACTTGCAATCCAAATTGTGTTCATTTGCGCAATAAACTTTCAAGACGAACTGACTGACTTTCAAAAGTTCTATCTATAGACTCATAGTCTTGCATTGTCGACGCTTGCTATTTTCATTTACACCACAGTTGATAATATGGTTAACACATACAGTAGATATACTCTTCTCAGATTCTTCCACTGTCTTTACATTCCAAATTCCTGAGCCGTACACCACTGAAGCTCTTTGTCGTGGGACCCTTGTGAGTTTACACTTTATACTCATCTTCTTCGTTTCCCGAATGGATTATTGCTCAGGGGGCGTGTGAACGTCCCGATCTTACTCAGAAAGGGAAGAGCGCGGCCACTGTCAGCCAGGACATCGAGGCTAGGAGTGGGCCTGAGGTGGCGAAGGCGGACGGCACGTGAGCTGGGCATGTAAGGACGAGGTGTTCGACGACCTCAGGAGGGCCCTGACAGTGGAGGGGGGGCCGTCGGGGCATCCATTTTCGCGATGCGATAGAAATATGCGGCGAGGAGGGGCGGAGCTGTACCAGGGACATCCCGTCGAGTCTTCAGAGTGCATGGCTTGTGGGGGCCGTTGGAAGGGCAAAATCTATGGGTGGCGCAACGGGATCCGCTTTGTTTTGGTTTGGGTTACCCGACTCCTTCCAGAGGATGGGGGTGGGGCGACGCAGCCTATCTACACCAGAGGATTTGATGGTATGGATTTACAAAGATGCCAATTAATCTTAAAGACTATAACACCCGCTGGCACCGCCCATACCTTTCTATAAAGAAGGTCCTAAGGCGACAACCCCATGGGGCAGCCAGAAAGACCCTCTAAACATCGGTTTAATCTTGAGCAGTTGAACTTAACTCATTTTAAATAAAGATAAGTCGATTGGATCAACCGCCCTCGGCGATTATAGGGTCGGTCGGTCGCGTACCATTAGAACGCGTCGTCTGATTGGTCAGTTTGCTGACAGAGAGAGAGAGAGCCATCGCGACTTGATTCACTCACACAGTCTGGGTGGCTTAAAGCTGCACACTCGGCCAAGCTGATCTATTGATTTTCTCTCTCAATCTGGCGTAATCTATATCGCGTTGAACACAAGCAAGACTACGGCGCTGCGCTATAGGCGGGTGTAGTTCGTCTTCGGCGCTGACTGCGCTAACTATTTTCTACTTACTTCTTGATTATCTAAATATCAATTAGATTTCTAATTCCAATTTACAAATATTCCCAAATGTCGGTTATTCATAACAACACTTAAACGCGTAGAAGAAGCGGGCCACAACTTATTTAGTTGTTTTTTTCGTCATGAAATGTTCTCACTCACTTTGTTTATATGAGTAAACGAAATCAAGGAAAAGCAAGTCCAATGATGCGTCCTCGTCCCCGCTTTTTTCCTCCCGACAGACTGTCCTTTTTTAGAGAAGCAGACTTTATTTATTACAATATCTGTATGATGTTCCTTAGCAGCGCTTTTAAAAAAATGTCGACGCCAGCCAGAGTGATATACAGTATGTAGTAATCTAACTAGCCATAGAGAATTATAGATTGTCTAATTTAAATCTATCTCGTAAATGGTAACATACATACCGACAAACCCTTTTATAGAGTTGCTAGGACGCATCGAAAAAGAAAAAATATATATTCACGCAAATCTGGTGTTATTCATAACGTAAAAATACATGTTAAATAACAACTAGATTTATATTGTACAGTTAACAAATGCGGAATGAGAAAGCGTAATTTTCCAATGAACCCGACTCAGTTGAATGTTTATACGGTCAAAATGGGGTGGGTCGTCCTAGTCATAAGTTCTTGTTGCGTCGTCGTCGTCATCCTCAGGTCTTGAGTCGTACCTTCCTTCACTACTTCCAATATTTCCTCTCCTCCACGGGTTTTCCCCACACATCGCTGAGCTCCCTCACTTCCAGCTCCGCCCTCTTACGACTCCCGGCATCGCACTCCCACACATGCTCCGTATCCTC
>JAUYWV010131923.1:0-19666 GCA_032274565.1 Nematoplana nigrocapitula
TAAGTATTTTGTGGCGTGCCCGTGATTTCTCAAACACATTTGAATCCTTCGCGAGCCTCTGGCAGTACTCAGGAGTGATTTTGTGTGGCGAAGCGACTTTTATGGCGTTCACAAGTTCTGCGTGATTCTTGAGCTTCTTGTCGGCGACAAGTTTCTTCACCATGGTCCAACAGTTATCAATGATGTTGAGATCTGGGCTGCTACCAGGCCATAGTGCAAGAAGAGTGATCCCAGTAGTCTGAAACCATTCCTTCATGATATTCGCGGTATGGACAGGTGCCCAATTATGCTGGAAGTGAGATTCCTGATGGATGTCCATATGAAGTTGCAACTTTTCTTGAAGAATAGACAGATAGACCTTTCCTGTGATGGTGCTGTTCGATGGCATAAACCAAAGAGGACCACGGCCCTTATTGTTTCCGGATATGGCTCCCCAAATCATGATAGTGGATGGTTTTTTTTACTGTTGACACAGTATATTTGGGGTTGAACCTTTGCCCAGTAGATCTTCTCACTACGAAGGTTGTTTCATGAAATTGTTTAATGCTGCTTTCGTCAATGAACAACACTTCGCACCATTGATTCTCTGTCCAGTGTTGGCGGAGGCGGCAAAAAGCATGATGATCTCGAATATTCGTTTGGCTTTTAGATCTGAATTGAAATGTCTTCTTCTCACGGTAATTTTTATTCCCTGGTAAATCCAATTCATCAACAACTGTGCCGGAAGACATTCGTGGATTGTTTTGGATAAGTCATTTGATGCGAGAATCTATTCGATCATCTGTCACTTTTGGCCTTCCCCTTCGTTTTTTGCTGTCATGGCTGTCAGTGTCTGAGAATTTTTTAAATGTTTTGCTTACTACAGATTGCGAAACAGTTAAACGGTTTGCAATATCTCTTTCAGATTAACCTTCTTGAGACAAAACTTCTCAGTATATAGAAAGATTCTAACTGGCAAAATTGTTTAGTCTATTTGTCTATGTATATACGAACACTGAAAACACAAACACACCACATTACAAAAATATTACAATCAATATATTATTTATAGACTAAACTTGCCCATAGCTAAAAAAAAGGATAAGAAGAAAGAAAATACACTACCAGACCTATTTCTTATATGGGCAGTACTGAATATAGGCCTATTACAAACTGTCATTACATACTGTGACATGCTAAGCCTGTAGATAATTTTAACACTGCGAAGGAAAAGATAATAGTTAAACTATAAAATTAATTGTTTATGTTCTTTACTTCTGTGAGAAACAATGTCGATGAGAGTTTGGTGGTCTATCTGAAGCAATATATCTGTTTTAACAAACATGAACATAAAAGCTTCTAGGTGGTCTGCAGTAAGTAATCTTGGCAGTTTGGCTTTTACAATTTTCAACTTCGAAAAACTGCGTTCAGGAACTTCAGTAACAGATAGAGTCAATAATACCTTATAAGCCAAAAATACATTATTATAGGACTGTACAAATTATACTGTAAAAGAACTTGAAAGACACATGGCACACACTCTTTGCAATTTTTCTTATACACATCATCCTGGACATTGTCATTAGATAAAATAGAATCCTTCAACTTCGGTCAGTGAGTGGCAAGAGGCTACAGCTCCTCAACAAGTTCATGAAGACTGCCACAATATGAAAAGTGTTGGATCATCAAGATATGGATATTCTTTAGACCAGCAACATTTTGTTCAAGCAGTAAACCAGTAGCGATGTCTTACAGATTTCGAGGATCAAGTAAAGAAATGTCGTCATACAAATCCTTGTGCTTTCCAAATCGTTGCTCAACGCTTTCCACCGCGGTGTCTAGAATTCTGTTGAAAGATTCAACACGGAATCTGTCCCTTGCCGAATGGATGGGTTGATCAGCTGCCAGTTCGCCTGCCAGTTCTTTCTTCTTACGAACGCGCATCTCCGAAAGTTCTATTTGCATAAATGTATTGTATGCGGATGTCCAACATCATCTACATAGCCTCTCGTTCACAGCCTCAATAAAAACTGCTGTCCGAGCGGATGTCCAACATCATCTACATAGCCTCTCGTTCACAGCCTCAATAAAAACTGCTGTCCGATTCCAAATTTCGTCAAAGTTTATTGAAAAGCTCCGCAATTGTTAAACAGTAGTGGGGACCAATACGGATATAGGCCTGAATATGGTCCAATCCAGTGGTTTGCAGATACTCCGAAAGATGTGTTGTCAGCATAAACAATTGTAGATATATCTGATCAGTTAAAATAGTTTCACATTTCAAAAAGGATTGTAAAAGTCCGTTAGCCTCATATCGAGTGTTTGGTCTCCGTCCTGCAGGTGTAGACAATTAGTGTATATATATACAAAGACAGTAACAACTCCACAAACAAACTGTCCTTCAACACGTCATCATCAGTTCTGAAAGAACCAACAATAGTGCATTGAGGGCCTTATCTTTAGCCCACCATCGTGTCTCACCAATGAGTTGTAGCCGCCGTTTTAGTTGTTGCTCGGCACAGGACTTATTATTAGGTTCTTCACGCCAGTAATCCATACGTAGGACGATAAAAAACAGCACATGTATTCAACAATCCAAATAAATTAATGGATGATGTAGTTGATGAAGTAGCATCTTTCAATACAAGATTTAAGACATGAGCATGGCACCACACATGTACATACTTGTATATATGATTTGGGGATGCCTTTTCCAGCCAAGCTGTGAACCCATTGAACTGCCCAGACATACTCGCATCACCATCTGTGCTATCAGAGATGCAATTCTTTATATCAAGACCATTAGAAGGTGACACGTTTTTTAATAGAGTGAACATGTTTTCTCTAGTTCCAGAATGGTTTTCAAGAAATGATAGCGAATGTTCATGAACAGTGTCAGAGACATATTGTGCATCCAGGAAGCCGGCGAGTGCTGTGCTCTAAAAACACTCCCGACAGTGGGACAAATGACCCACCACTAACAGTATAAATTCCCTGGCAGCGGCGCAAAAGCGAAGGGTCCAAGGCGGCCCTTCGGGAAAACTCTCGAACTCCCGATGGGCCAGTCCGCCACTGGGGAGAGGGCCCTCTTAGTTCGTAGACCGTGGATGAGTGCACCTGTAGTGAATAGTGTGTACGAGGCCAGGGGCCCCATAGTCACAGGGGGGTGTTCGGACACCCCTGATCACCCCCTGGTTGCGCCACTGCGCTCCTGAATATAGTAAGTTATACTGTACTATCAAAAGTCTATGCGCATAACCCATTCATTAAATCGTGGCGTAGTGTGTCTATTTGGCAGAGGAATTCCTTTTTTCATTCCCTATGTAGTCATTGGCTACTATTTTTAGTTCAACTGATGACACTCTTGTCATTCGTCACTTAGAAGAAAGAATCAATAGTTGCTTCGCGGTAATAGCTCCTATGAAAGAGCTGCGCAAGCGAGCAGGAGAGCAGTCATTTTGTTTCTTGTAGTGACTTGCCGGGTGACTAATGACATTGAGGTGTTTCAGTGTGCAGAAAACTGCGTGAATACAAGATAAATAGTGCCGTGACTGTCTACATCAGTTATTTTACTTCTTGCCATATGGAAACACGTGTCTTGTTGCTACATAGTCATAACTGAGTCAAGGAACTGAAAAATTACTGAACTAACACGCCTGCTTGGGTCATAGACACTGATTTGCAGAAGCAGTTGCTGTGCTCTCCCCCAATCACTTTTTTTGGACAAAGATTCTTTGAAAAAAACACGCTTCATCCTGTTCCCTGGCCTCTCCAGACGACTGTATATGTGATACAAATTTCTCTTTTCAAATTGGTGCGTTGACTGAATTACATTCAGTGGAATTATACGTCTTATCATTGCTGAGATAAAATTGTTTGTAAAATGGACCCGGATTTAGCTGAATTGGATGACTGGCTTGGAACGCTGGAAGAACTACAGTCGGTAAGTTTGGTTTCTGCAGTACTTTGTTTCATTTGGTTGGATTCCCGAATTACGAATAAGGCCGCCGCATCCTTCACTTCGGCTATTTATAGCATTTTGTTTGCCATATGTGATTAGTGATTTGAAAATTTCCAGTTGCCCTCTATTGGCAACTATTAAACTTGAATTTTACAGACTTTAATTTTTCAGTTTATTTTGCTATTTTAAATATTTAAACCCTTTCACCTGTCACTGCTAAAAATGTACTATAGTTTGTCGTCATCATAAAAATGTTGAAGCTAATAATTATATTTTGCGTCAATATAACGAGACACTCCAATTAATAACATTTTTACAGTACAACTTCAACTTATCAATAATATACCATTTCTTCTGGCCGTTTTTTACATCAAGTTCGCATGAAAGTTCTGCATTCTTTAATGAATACTTCAAACCACGAAATAAAAACGGAAAACCTATCACATAAATTGAGATAAGGCGAGCAAAGATCCTGTTCAATATAAGTTTTACACCTGTTTATCTCTAGCCGTATGAAATTGAGTACATGATGTATTGTCTGTTTAGACCAGCAGAGATTAAAATTCATGCGCCGTTTTCTCCACAATCATCTACCATCATGCAAAAATTCAACAAAGGTATATTACTTTTGATTGTGACACCTTATCAATATGGAGCCGTTGATATATAATAATGAAGTCTGCCAAAATTTGACATTATTGCGCTCTAAAAATCCACCAGCTGTTTCTGGACTCCATCGTTTCTGTTGTTCCGCAACCATTCAGTATTCACACGATTCACGAAATTTTAGACGATTTAAAAATATAGGGGATAAAGGAATGTTGGGCAGACTTCCGTTAATCTGTAAGTGACGAAGTTCGATTTTTGGTTGCTGAACAACGAATTAGTTCGTTTTTTCTTGGATTAACAGAACGACTATATAATATAGTTCGTTATTTTTCTTCCGTTAATTCGCTAGTTTTAGTCCGCAATCATTCAATGACAGATTTTTTTAAATGTATGAAGTACATCTTTGACCTCGTGACTGATTCCAGATTTAAATAGCAGAGCAGACTATGCTGCTTGGAGAAAGTCAGTGTTCAGGGCTAAACCCGTAGACCGATAACTACATTTAGAATAAACTATCTCGATTCTATCATATCTGCCCCAGTTGTTCATCGTCTGCCAAATTGAGACTTATCTCCATTCTTCCCAGACGAACAATGAATGCCGACAACGTGTTCATCGAAATAAATTGTGAAGACATCTTGTGGTCCGCTGTATGCCGGCTGTCTTCCCACTTTGCTCAAGTATACTCCATAGCCAGCACTCTGACCCTCAACCTCTTCTCTTGACCCATTTCCCTCCACCTTCCTCCCCATATACCCGCCCGTTTCGCACACTTATTTGCGTGCCCAATTGCAGGCTGGCATGCAGGTTTTATTGGCGACACTTTACAACCTGTTCAGCGACAATGGGCACACATTTTGCTCTGTGTGAATATAGTCGTCTTGTGTTGGATGGCGAAGCTCAGACATGAAGCTATATTAAGGGATGATGTAATCAGGGATTACACAATGCTCGCGTCCCTCCGTCTCCCCACAGCGTTGTGTGCTCCACCTGCCTGATATTCTACCCTGTGTCCTCCAGCGCCTCATTGTCTTGTATGGCGCCACCTCCTTCACGTATACGTACACACAGCTCAGGTCCCGCCGACACATTTGACGCTGACTTTCCTGTGATAATTCGGACGCAATGACAAGAGTGTGTTCGAGAGATTTTCAGTGAGTGAGTGAGTGACAGAGGGAGAGAGGGAAAGATCTTCTCTCAATGGGGTGGGCAAAGCTGGCGTTTGTTTTGTTAGGAGAGTTCGGTGAACTTTAATCAATTCTGAATTTCTTCCGTTCAACTATTCATTGGACCTACCGGTCCTTATTATCACTTTCAGTCTTTCACTATGAGTTAATTATCCTTTTTGAGTTGGACAACAATTTGTGTTATTTTCGTTCAAGAGATAATATAAATCTTGAAAATTGACACAGACTGCAAACAGATGACAAGGGGCTTTTGAGAAGTGGATGGAATGGATCGGAGTAGAGACTGACTACGCTATGTACTTCACCTATAGATGTAATAATTTTTGTCTTTCGTTGTATTTAGACAAACAGTCAAACCTTTATAGTCCGCTGGCAGCAGCGGTTGCGGTTTTATGATTGCTACAAAACTTCTGCAATCAACAACTTTCAATGCGGAGATCCAATCGAACGCGGCATATAACAATATAGCCTGCATAAATATCTTGTCGGATTTAGTGCATAATAGTGTTCTCTGTTTATTTATGATCGCGGTCGGGTGCAGACATTAACACGGTGGTAACCCAGTGAGTGCAGCTGTGTGCCAGTGCAATTTATGGGCACTTAATTAGAGTCGATAGGTGTACAACTCGGATTGAGTAAGGTCTCATTTAGTTCCAGTTCGTGCAAGTGTTTGCCTATACGGCAGGCTACACAGTACATTGGTGAAGTCGCTTGCCTGTCCACACGACAGAAAATTCGAAGCTCAGTCAGACTGGTCTTAGCCAGACCTGTTGGCAGGGAAGAACTGTAGCGTGTTCTCGTCATATAGATAATATTGTATAATATTTAAGATAGTTTAGTTCAATATCTATACTATATGGTTCTCATTAAATGTTCCATTGTTGACGATTGGTCAGGTCAGGCTAGTATTTTGTTGAGTTGTAATTCCTGTTGAAGGGGAACGAACGCGTGAACGCCCGGACCTCCTGGAGGAAAGAAAGTGAGTGAAAGAAGAGAAGAGAGGGAGAAGAAATAGTAAAAAGAAGAAGAGAGGAGAGAGTGAAAAAGACAGAAAAGAGATAGTGAAAGACAGGGAAAAGATAGAGAGAGAGAGAGAGTTCAGAAAATAAAACCGTAGCTAAGGTGCCGGGGAACGCAGCACTTTGACTGCCGGAGTAGGAGTGTAGGACACCCCCGCCACGAGAAGACGGCTGCTTGGGGCCTCGCATATCCGTCGACGGGCACCTCTACTTTGAGTAGACGCGAACGCGTTTGAGGCTCTCAAAACACTTAACACTTAGTTGTGCTCTCAAATTTCCTGGTGTTTTATGTGACCTATATAGCTCTTGATGCTTGTTCAAACAAATACACTTCTATCAATAACACATTGCGCGGTACATCGTAGTCGGATGATGATTGTTTATCGAGTTATAGCGTGGGTGTGTGGTGTCCATAGACGCGTGTCCCCACCTCGTCTTTCTTACCTCTACCCATATGTAGTGTAGATGGTAGGTATACCTAACCCCACGAGGTAAACAGGGGGATGGAGACACGCAGACAACATACAGCGCATAGCAGGGGAGGAGCGAAACAAATGTGTCTGCCCATCAAGGGTTGTCGCGACTGCTAGTAGTAGTGTGTACTTTATCTGCCATTCGTTCCCCAATTTCACGTCATGTGCCGGGGTGGGGGGGGGGTGTTAAGGTTGTGCGGCCCCTTTTCCCTACCGCCGGTAATGTTTCTCCAACATGTGGAATGTGGGCGGGTGACTCATGTCTATCCTCTCATGAGGTGTGTCCTGTATGTGGCCTTAGCTCCCCCCCCCCACTCTGTCGTTGCAGCGGTGCCAAAACGATGTCATAGCGAGGCAGTTCTTGTATACAGTCGGTAGCTACAGTATGTTTTATTTCTTATCTAATTTTTCAAAAGAATACTGATACGTTGATATAATCAAATGTTTAGAATTTATTCGCCCCGGTGTTCTCGTTCACTGCGTCTGCGATATAGAAGCTGTATCGTGTAGGAAAATCGATATATTGATCCGGATTATCTGGTGCGCTGTCGAGAAATTGAACGAAATCCAGGCACACCGGCAGGGAGAAGCGGGGTGGGGGAGGTTTTTCTGCTGGAAACGCGGGTGTGTTCAGGGCGCACACGGAGGGAGGAGCAGGGAAAGGAGAACTCAGAGAGCAAGGCAAGATTTTATCGATTTTTGCCACGACGTCACCACGCGTATTTTTATAACACTTCAGAGGTGTTCTGCTGCATCTTCAGCTCGCTCATCTCGTCGTTACTTTAACACGAGCACAACTAATTAAATTGTTGTCCAAATCTCTATCCTTCCCCGTGACCATCGTCTATAACATTTTTGAGAATGCTATTCTATACTTATAGCAGTCCGTGGCATCCTCTCTTTGGTTATAGATTGTGAGTACCTTCTCTTTTGTGTGCTGTTTTGCCTTTTATTGTATGAAATTTATAGGTACTTAGATTCTATCTGCTGTCTATTTTGTTGCCCCAGCCAGCAAGTCCGCCAGTGAGTTTTCCGAATAACTATTCTGTATATAGACTGTAAGTAGACAGGTAGGTATTTGCTGAGCCATCTATTTAGATAGCTGTCTCTCAGTTGTTTCCACTAATCTTCGCCTTTTTCTGGAATTCCTTTTCCTTTCCCCCCGAACAAAAGAAATCTCCTCCAATGAAGTTGTTGTTATTGGCTAGAAGCCAAACGACATAGAGTAAAAAGGGCGTATATTTACAGTTTTCACAACACACGCATAATCAACATGTTTATCAGTGCCATTTGAAATTTTTGCTCAATACAGTCAGCTAATGTTTTATTCCAATAGCAAAAAATAAATAATGGAATTGATTCTGGCGTAAATTATACGACGTCGTACTCGTAGTCATTACCAGTGGCCCGGCCCGTTGCAGCTACGCATGCAAGTGTTGTTATGAATAAAGCACAACGCGCTCAATTGCTGCAGAGTGAGAGCGAAAATCAATAGATCTACTTGGCCGAGTATGCTTTCAGCTTAGGCCAGCTAGCCAGCCTGTGTGTGAGTGAGTGAGTGGATGAAGTCGCGCTCGCTGACTCGCGCTCCCTCTCTCTCTGTCAGGAAACCTACCTATCAGACGACGTGTTCTGGCGTTACGCGACCGACCGACCGACACAGGAATCACGTAGCTTGCTTTATTTATAATATAGTTCCTGGCGGCTTGCACGAGAAGGCAGCTGTGCATATGTACTCGATTAAACAAGACTTGACTGTTAGTGAAGTTTAGATATGGAATGCTGCTGTTAGCGATCGCCCGCCCCACAAGAATATCTGAAACTACCTTCCACAGTGGTAACGTAATAAGGACATCCAAAGACCACTTGGTTAACATCGATCATTAGGCTTATTACTTACCAATTTGGTTGTCAGGGAAAATATGATTTGATTATATTGAATAACCATGGTTGTGTTGATGGAGTTTCGGGCTTTTATTGTGGTATTGTCTGTTTCGTAATACAGAGAGAGTACTCATTCGTGTTTCCTGCATCGTCTGGTTATAACTTCTTTTGTGTTATGAAAAAGGATATCAACCGTTAGACATATGACTGTCCATCATTCCACTTACCATTTACGATAAACAATAACTAAACCAGGCCTCATTCTTTTCATCCAAATTCGTGCTCTGCAGGGTGCAGCACACACTATAGAGTCGGGAGTGAATCATGCCACAGGAGGGGAAGTGACTGTTGACGATACTGTGCCGTGACCATAGAATAAATAATGTTCCCTATTCTATGGCCGTGACTGACACTGAAATAAGAATTCGGAACGAGTAAAGCGTCTACATTGTCTCGCTGGCATTGTGTTCTTGCGCTCAGTTGTTTAGGGGAAGGAGGGGCGGCCCGTTCACTTGCAGCTCACCTGTCTCCTCTTTAAATTGGAGAAGAATAAGTGGCGTCCGTCTGGTGCTTCCTCGTTCTGGTTGAGAGGATTCCCCTTTCCGCGTACTTAATGAGCTGCTACAATTGGGTTTGAACAGTCACTTTATATATTCTCTGCGTAGGAGGCAATCACCTCATCTATTGTATTAGGCCACAATGCACATCATTCTAAAACAACTGATACCAATCGCAAACGTCAAACTAAAATCGACTTTGAAAATATGCGTGATGGACATAGCATACATGCATACATGCGTGCCGAAAGACATGCAGAATCTTTTATAGATATACGAGGACGCATCTGAAAAGAGAGTATATGCATTGCAAGGTACCGATACTAGATCCTTAGTATTGAAGTTTTTGGATAAAATAAACTAGCAACTAGAAAGTGTTGGTTGTACATAGCTACTCGTATTTTTAAATACTCGCGCTTATTCTCTATATATACAGTATACAAACGGAGGCCAGAATAGCTCTCATTTGTACACACATGTGCACATATAAGTTTCGGCATGCAGTGCGTGTACTTAATCCGTAATTGTCATGCATGATATCCATTTGAACCGGAGTACAAGGCGTTGCTAACATTTAAGTCTCTCTGTCGTTCGCGTGCTTGCATTTGTAGACCTTTAACAATTTTGAGGGAGACTCCAGCTGGTAATAAAACGGGTTTAATTGACATTCAGTCGCCTTCTCTTCTTAGAACGATTGTCATCTTGTCTGCAGTTTTGACAGAGGCGAGAATAAAGGTGGTAAAGGCATATCATAAATTAAATTACATAAAAGTGAAACATTAACCTAAACTAGTTGGGTAGAACAAAACTACCATTACCTTAAACTTCCTTCTGTATCTAGTCACTCCTTTTAAAACAACCTGGCAAATTCTTCACTTTAACTTTTAATATATTTTCCAAGTTATTTCGTTAAGTACTACTTCAATTGTATGTGAGTAGTAGAAAAACCCAGGTGTGAATGTTTAATAGCTTTAGCATTTCTCCCTTTGATTGCCTATGTAGAGTTTGGCCTGTGAACCCTTTACGGCCGTCGAAGTGGAGCAGGAGGAGGAGCTGCCGAGGAACTATCCCGATTTGTCGGCTCCACCAGCACTCAGTGGAGAAATGGCTATTCCGGTGAAGATGCGCGAAAAGTCAGCGGGCAGCAGTGTCGTCGGAGGGAGTCACACCGCCCAGAGTATACGAGCTTCCTTTAATGTGGGCAGTTGTCGAGGTGAGTTGAGATTATAAGTGGTGGTCAGTGTATGGATAGATGCCGCGAATGGTTGGAGAGAGAATGTGCTGTTTTTGTACTAGCTAGCCTACCTCCACATGCTCAACAGAGCTATACTTTTACGGATTTACTACCTCTCTTTCCCAAATCCCAAACCTTTTTGCTGTCTGACATCCCGGTTCATCCGAGAGCTCCCTCTTTGCCTCTCCGTGTCGCCCCTTGCTATCTACATTATCCATTGCTTGATTGTGCTCTGTGCAGTACTTTTTCAGACGCTTCACGCTCTGTTAATAATGCTTTTCAACAAGTTCCTTTACCTTGCTCCTCTATATCTGGGCGACATTTTCACGGCCTATGTATGTAAGTTTCCAGACTAAATGAGGGTGAATGAGAGAAAGAGCTATCTGAATATATGAAGACGGTAGTGATTGTGAGGAATCAGCTTACCAATAATTGTGCAAACTATACTGTATGTACATGATGAAATTTAAATTATCATTTTGTACCGTAACTTTAGGTATTCGTCCATCGTCGCACTAAACAGTTTAAAAAGCGCTGGTTAGATTTCCTTTGTCTGCATTAGATTTAAACTGTATTTTTTAGCCGCCGGGCTTGGTATTCTGTGCGAGTTTTTTAGATTTTCCGAAAACTCTTCTAACTTTTCACCTCCAAATATTTTGAATTGCGGTCGAGTCATCGTGCCACCCTCTCTCACAACGGATGATAAGCTCCTTTACGTTTCGCGGTCGTTTATTTGTTTATAAATTATCCCATAGTAAATCAAAAGTAACCCGACGATCCCTAATTCCCCCGTCTGGCACTCTGAGCTCTGGGGAAGATTGAGCTGGAGTTTGCGGCCAGTCATCCATCCATCTAGCTATCACATCCCTGGATGAATATAACTAACTGTTCCGCTCTTATGGATGGATGCGCCTTCAAATATCTCCTCCGCCCTGTACCGCTCTCCTCTTGGCGTTGTAGAGGAAAGAGAAAGCATCGCCTGGATTCACGGAGGGGAAGAATGAGTCAGAGAGCACACACACACTGGCACCCTGAACCAAGCAACTACGGCACCATACTCGCTGGTGGGATCGGATTTCTGAGGAAGAAATAACCCATTCCCCCCACCCTAAATCGAATAGAGCGCCACGTCAGCTATTGTGTGCTAGCACCACGTTTTATCTTGGATCTTCTGTGTGTTGACGTCTCGATTTGATCAGGAAGGTAAACACATTCTGGCACCATGAACAGTACCTCTGTGGGAGCACCATGCTATACTCACTGAATTGTAGAAAACTCGTGGAAGCCAGTTAGACACTTAATTGTAATCATTGAAATTACCGCACTACAAATAGCCCATGTAGTAGAACAGCGCACCTGCTAAACTGCAGCTCGGAAAATCTACCTCAATGAACAGTAGCGGTCTCAGGCGTGGACCGGGGGTCACATGGGGTCCAGACCCACCTAAACTATTTGGTTTTCATGGCACAAAGTACGGGGAACTGGCGTAAATTCGCTATTATACAACAACTGTTTGGAATAACCCTCCACTTAACAGATACCTTAATAGTTTGAACAGTGTATATATATTTGATTATTATAACAGCTTACGTCGTATCTTATGGTGATTTACCGAGCTGATCTGATAGTAGCAGGAAAACTTTACGTTTGGATACTCCGAGCGCATCATGCGCTTCCAAATCAGTTGTTTCATTGTTACCTAAAACTACATAGACTAGTGCAAGTGTCGCAAATTGAAACTGGGAAATGTTTAATTGTGACATACATTCACTATTTGTACATATAATAACGCCGAATTCTAAACAGCTTGCAGGATTAGTACGGGAGGACTGGAGAACAGCGTGGGATTTGGCGCAAATAAAGCGGCATCTCCTAATGCCATAACTAATATTTTTCCTCCAGCACAGCTGCACACTGAGAATGTTAGTCCAGTATTGCTTACAGCCTTGAAACATATAGCTCATTATTGTGCGTGCAGTTAACGCGTACAACTAACTGCATGTGTGTGTGGCAAATGTGTAATTTTAGAAGCGACAGCTGAAAATGATCTGAATTCTCTGCTCCGCGAGTTGAAAATTGTCGAGGAAAAGATGAAAGAGTTGGAACAGTGCGAGAACGACTACACCAGGGTGAGTTTTCTATGCCTTGTTGATTGAGTCGGTACATATTCAAACTGATGTTTATTGAGCTTCCGCCATATACACTGTAGTTATCTTTTCCCATGTGTGAATGAGTCAGTACTCTGCAAACTGTACGTAGATCGACCAGACTTGTTGTTGTTCGAAACTTCGAGTTCACCGCTGCGCCGGCTCGCCTGTTTACTCCTGTTTGTGTGCCCCAATGCTTGTCCCCTGTTGAGGGCAATATGTATCGAAAGAACTCTTGTGCAAGTCGGGTGTGCATTCTGGGTCAGTCGACCAGTTAACAATCGTCGGTTGGTTTGTTGATAGAGTAATAGCTTTCTCCTCATAGTATAGTCTGAGCGGGGTTCCCTATTTGCGTGAGCTACAGCTGCTATACTGGCTTAGAGGGATAATCCGTTTTCAATAGAAATAAGTTTATTTTTTAATGACATAAATGATCACGTAGATCTAACGTATAGCAATCGCACTAATCTGAGGCTGTCAATATCTTGATTATTGTAGTTATCTTATCGACAGATTGAGCATATAGCTATCGTGACGTTTGAGTTCATATTATTAACTATCGTAAACATATATCGTATTCTTCTACTATGAAAGCTATCGTATCAGTCTATTTGTGGTAATTATCGTATCGACAGATCAAGCGAAGCTATCGTCACGTTCGCTTTGCTATATATATATATATATATATCCTTCCTTTATGAATATGTAAGCTCTCGTAACGTTCTATTTATCATGGTCATTGTATCATACTATTTTTCACTACTATGTATTGTATGACGCAATTTATCAAAGCTATTGTATCAACAGATCGAGAGTAATTATAATATCGTTTAATTAATTATTATAGCTATCACATCCTTCTGTTTATCAGATATATTGGATTGTTCTATGTATCAATCGTATCGTTCTATTTATTGAATTGCTATCATGTTGTCCACTTTTTGTGACTGCCATATCGTTCCATTTTTCATAACTATAATATCGGTCTATCTATAATCTAGCTGTCTATATTTCCTAAGCAATCTTCCGGCTCATCTCACTTCTATTTTTTCCGACATATAAACCCTCTGGTGGTGTAAATAATTTAACATATATAAATACAATTTTGTTAAAATATAACTTCCCATTGGCAGTTGTTATCATTTTGAAGGTCAGGAATATAGCGGGCGGAATTGTTGTGAAATGTGAAACTCTACCGCCACCACCAACAGGCAAACAAATCATCCCGGTGACCTCAGCGTCTGAGCTGAGGTCACAGCCAGTTTTTTGGGGTAAATTCTCTCTTCCTATATAGACTTCTCCGCGGCCATCAGTGGTAGGAGGTGGATTCCTTCCTTCCTGCTCAGCTGTGATGCGCACGATTCGACTCACCCAGTTCACTTCGAATGTTCACAGTGTGAAGAAATTGGATCAATAAACGCGCAAGCTCTGGTCGCGCACGCAGCTTGAATGATCTAGTGCTACATTGCGTGCCGGTCCTGCCCTCAATGAGTGCGAGTGTTGGGAGGGGTCTATATGCGTGTCCAAAGGCGATCTGGTTCAATTTGGTCCCTGCTCATGCCCCCGCACGGTCGGTTTTGCCAAGTCAAACTGTCTCTCTTCTCGGTTGATGGAAGATCTTTGCGTATCTTTTTGCCAGAGAGACAGACTCAGAATGACGGGGAGGGGGAGAGGACGTTTAAGACGCGTCGAACGTTTTATGTTTGGCTACCAGTAATCAGGAAATTCGTGGGCGTAAATTGCACCGATGGGGCCTCGACAATTTTCCGACCGATTTTTTCTCTCCTCGTCTTCCTTCAACGCTCTCAGCTCTCCCAACACAGACAAATATATTTGAGGCAGCCGGCTGAGTCGAGTTCACAGCTAGCTGGCTTTGCAAAGCGCCAGAGAATGAACATTTGTTATAGCACTTATGGAAGACGGAAAAAATGAACTATGTATGATGCGGCGTCAGTATATTATTAATCCGTCTGGAGACACGAGCCAGTTAAATCATTTGCAGGACATATTCATTGCTTTTCATTTCCAGCTAATACCAAGCATCTTGCGTCATGTCCACATCTCAAATGACTTGATCTTATTTTTATCATCCTGCGTGAGTGTCCAGCTTTCGTAACCGTATGTAGCTATATTGAAAAAAAACAGAGAGTTCACAAGTTGTATCTTTGTTCGTCGAGAGACTGAGTGGCTACTCCAAATCTTTCATATATAGACTCATCATGGCTGCTTGCGCCATGCCTATCCTTCTTCGAACACCTTTCGAATGATATGTGTGATGAGCGATCCGAGAAAGTTGAAGTTTTTATCCAATTCAATGTATCCACCATTTATAGCAAAATGATGGGTTACAGTCAAATTGACAAATATTGAAAAGCAAAAAGAAACTACCGAAGTGTCGTTGTTAGTCAACGAAATATTAAAAAAGGGAGTAGTTCTTGATCTGATTGCCAGGTCGAAGTTATCACGGCCAGTGCACACTATATGTGGAAGTGCGGTTCAGATTACCGACACAGTCGCACGTGAGGAGATGTTGGTGAATTGCTCCAGGGACTTTTCGATGATTGCAGCAAAGCAGATGGGCTCCAGGTTAGAATGGACAGATCGAACAGAGTGGTTAAAGAATACGGCATGCGCATCAATGTGAAGACAACGAAAGTTATGAAGATTATTAAGACCAGTGATGAGGTGAAGGAGGAGGATGTTAAAACACTGCTGGAGGCTTGCGAAATGTGGTTATGGTGACGGTTAGAATGGATCAGTTGGACAGAGAGTTTCAAAGGAAGAGGTGTTGAGAAGAGTCTCCGTAGAACGGTCACGTGTTCTACTATACGCCATGACTGCCTTCTGAAAAAAGTGATTGAGGGAAGAATGCCTGGGAAGAGAGGAAGGCGGAGACGGTGAAAAGGGATGTTGGACGATCTATACAGGAGGGAAAACCGTACGTTGTTCTGAAGCGGTGAGCACAAGACGGAAGGAGATGGCGGAACTAAAACCTGCATTCTGGCAGAGAACTTTCTGTGCGGCTTCATCAACATTGTCTCGCCTTTTACGGGTAATAATATACCAGGTTTACATAGTATCATCTGCGTATTTGGCGCTTTCTGATTCGTATATGCGGAATACCAGACGGAAGTGTTTATGAAATAGAAAACTGTAGAACGTTAAACATGAAATTGTTATTCATTAATTTTGTTTAAGAAATCATTGTATAGAGGGTGTGACGACTATAGCTATCTATTTCTTTATATCGGAACTTTGAAAAGATTAATTGTATTTTCTGGATGGGAAAGAAGCGCGCGTGGGCATCACGGGCACACATGTGGAATGCAGAAGCAAGGTTCGCGTGGGTGTATTTCAGACGAGTAAATTATAAATTTTTCAAAGGAATCTGGCGGGAACTGTCAGTGTCCACCGTTGCTTCACCACACTCTCGTGTAGGTTTAGAGAAGCTTCCAAGACCACAGACAAATTGACATTGTTTGCATTCCTTGAGCTGCATTCTTGGGTGAGGTAAGTACGCTGTATGGATGACGTTTATTCAGCCAGTCAATTGGCTAGCGGTTAACCACAAACGCAAAATGATGGAGTGATCGTTCTACCGACAACATTCTGAAATGACGACACAGTGACGTTCTCTGTTTATTTTGTTGATTGTTAGGATGTTAGGAAGAACGAAAGGATGTGTCGTAATAAGGAAGAGATGGCTGTCGGCTTTTCTAAATGTTTTTTATCCGAATACTTACCTTGCGTTGGCGTTACTATTTCATAATCAAAAGCATTGTGACTGCAAATACCTTCAAGATCGAACCACTATGCAATTTCCTTAAATACTTCATATCACGGCTTTCCAATGCTACTGTCTCCCCATTTTCCCCCGTGCAGCGGTACAGCTTGGCCTCCTCCAACCCGGGCGATTTGGCCACCAACAGATACAATCTGTCCGGCGAAACATCGAGCAGCAGTTTCTCGCATCTGAATCTGGACTCGAGCTTTTCCGCTGCCAACATTAGTAGTCAGGAAGTCGGCGGTGCCAGCTATCAGCAACCCTCCTCCTCCTCCTCCACCACGGTCTACGACCAGCCGCCGGATCCCTTGCCCAGACGTCCATCGGGAGCAGGTCCGGCGACGGAGCGGGGACTGGGACTGGTGGCCCCGGGTGAGCGCATCAGCGGGAGTTCGGGGAGTGGAGGCAGCGGAGCGAACAGTGCACGGGGCGGAGTGGGGACAGAGGAGCGTGAGGAGAACAGCCGGAGTCCGTCCCCAGGCCTCGCTTCCACCAGCACCGAGGATTGTGATCTGGACATCGGATCGGTATGTCACCTTTGTCTTGGTTTGTTGTTGTTCAGCGGGTTCTCGTCATGGGCGTCGGAGCCCCTCAGATACGAGTCCGTCAATCCGGAATAATCTTCTGAGTGCCCGACCCGCCATAAATATGTCTCAGAAGGGATGCCAAAACGTTAAATATTCACATATGCCAAAGCCTGTAACCAAGATGTCCCGTAGCTCCGTGTATTCGCACCACCACTCTGGGTGGCCTCGAGGACAACGTGTGCGTCGAGGCATTGGAGGTTACGACTGTCCCTACAAGTAAGAGCTGAGATAGAGATCAGGCGAGGTGAGCGTTAGTCTATGCAGGAATTTACGAACTCACTTATTTACAATCTCAAAGTTGTTTTAAATGCTCTATGGCAATACAATATGTTAGACCGTTATCATCATAACAGCGCCAAGGACGGCCAAAGAGCGTCTGCAAAAACATCATTTAATATTGCCTATTTCCTTATCAAGTGATATACTATTGGCATCCTTGAATAACCAAAGGCTATTGTTGTAATTCACGGTTGAGGCCATGACCTCCTAGTGAAAAGAGAAAGAGAGAAGAGAGGGGGAGAGTAAGGAGAAATAAGCGAGAGAAGAAAGAGAAAAGAAGAAGATATGAGGAGAAAAAATGTAGAAGGTTCCACGGAATGCAGCACTTTGCCTGCCGGAGCAGGACCCCCCCCCCCAACGAGAAGGCGGCTACATTGGAGCGGAGTTGTCCTTGCAGCCCATGAAGCGCATACCGCAGCCCAGCCATGTCCAGTAGTGACATACCTTATTCCACCCTAAATAGTTTCATTATCAACCGGCCACAGACTTAGAAGGGATCAACCTAAATAGATACGTCGTTGAATTCGCGTGTCACTGGCAAGATCAACGACTGCATCAGATATTTTTTAACGCGCAGTAATGTTATTTGCTTAATACTGCCATTATGTATAGGAATTATTACTCCTGTGTTTATCAGTGAATAGCGTATTCAAAAGCTTGAAATAATCAATTTTAGAACTTTTAATTAAAAACATTCGAGATTCAACTCCTACGACTAACTTTTTTTTCACGTCACGTGTATTGCATCCAGTAGGAAAAAATAACTCTTCGATGAAGAGGAAAATGTACTAACAGAACCTCCCTTTGGAAAGCTAGGCTATTACGACAAAAGGAAGTGGAGGCGAGGAGATGCGGGGAAGCGATGATAGCACCAGAAATGCACTATTATCTTTTTTAACCTACACCTTTACAATCCAAATAGCTTCCTCAGCGGCGTTGTGATGCTGGCTAACCCTACCAGATAACTAAATAACAATCTCATCTTTCCTCCCCTAATGGCATCTAACCTAATATTTGACTCGGCACTGTTGTTGAAGCAGCGTTCTGCTTCTCCTCCAATCTGTACGCGGGGCGGATGGCGCTCTATTGAGTTTGTATCAACCCCCACTCCCCATCATCCAATCCAATTTAGAGTGAGTGGGCACTGCTATAATCCCAACCCCACGTTTCGCATTTCAGTTGGACGAATCGCCGGAAATTAATCAGAAAATCAACGAAGTTATGGAGAAGGTCGAAAAAATGGACTTGAAGAAGGTGAGCACGTGTGAGCGGTTTCCCAATATAGGAACTTGCGCAGCTGCTGTTGTAGAAAATGCTTCGAGTCGTCCTCGCATCGCTATATAAAATGTCGGGTCTGTTTGTCTTTCCGTCACGCTTATGTTCAAAGTCGATTTTAGTTTGACATTTGAGATTGGTTTTAGTTGTTTCAGAGTGCCTCCTAAGCGGGTTCGAGGCCCGCTCTGAGTTAATTATCAACTTTGAGTAGTTGGACAGCAATTTGTGATATTTCTTTCAACCGAAAAGATACATCTTGAAAATTGATGCAATATTTATTTTTTAGGTGACTGCGTTCTTAACCCTATCCTACCGGGGGGGGGGGCGAATCGGCCCACGCTCTTTTGTTTTTACTGACGTTTTTTAAATAAAATACGCAGCAACATGAGGTTCAGGGACTTTTCATATTATTATGTTCCACAACTTTTAAACCCATTTAAAAAAAATTTGTTTACAGATTCCTGTTTAAATAGATATATTTGTATTTTTGGATACCGAAATTCAGAATGATAAAAACATAATAATAGATATTTATAGATCTAAAAATACATAATACTTCTAGAGATATACCGTAAAATCTCGAATATAAGTCGCACGCGTGTATAAGTCGCACCCGTAAGTATAGATGTTGTCATAATGCAGAAACATATACTCCTATGTATAAGTCGCAGCAGACAATATGGATAAATGA
>JAUYWV010131924.1:0-11067 GCA_032274565.1 Nematoplana nigrocapitula
AGACTTTGAGCGGTAACAATTACCTGTAGAGCAAAGCCAGCAAGGCGGAAGGCTCTTTTGGATTGGATTGGATTGGTAGCTATAATTGTATCGACCGAAAGTCATACGGTTGGTTGTACGATCTGTTAAATGGCTGGTGCGTATAAGCATTGATCTGATTAAATTAAACTATATGTGCGAGTCCGTCCCTTCAAAAACGGAAAGAGATCTTGAAATTGTGTTTCGAATATATTCTCTTTCATTTTGTGTACGAGAACGCGTCTACGTATGTATGTAAGTAACACAATTAGTATAAATAGATACTGTAATTTAGATATACTTAAAAAAACTTTTCAAAACACACTTTATATAAAGAGATTTTCTGAAATTGTTATCATAAATCGTATTCCGTTTGCGTGCAACAAATTCGTGGGAACTATTTCATTCGATCTTCCTAGTGCAATATCCTTTGTGAATGTAATTCTAATCACGATAACTGAAAATCACTTTAAAAGAATTTGCGTGCGTTCATTCCTACTGGGATTTTTTTGGCGAAGTCCGGCTATAGCTCACATAAAAGCTTCGTATCCGGTGAACAAACCAGTCCAGCATCTGCCTTCTTATGCCGTCTCTCTCTCTCTCTGTCTACCGATGCGTGAAACTCACTATACTGTACTTCGAACAAATTGACTACTTGATATTATTCCAGTCGTTCAAGTCAGATGTCCCAACTGAAATGCTGAAGTAGAATTACAGTATCTTTGAGGCGAAATGAGGAACTATTGCATTCAATCGAAAGAATGTGTTAGTATATATAGGAATAATTCACTTTACCTATGCACGCTACTCTATTTGTTTCATAGGTGGAACTTCTGTTTTTGCTATACCCCTGCGAGTTCAGGTGACCTTAAAAAAGGCTCTTTATGTGTTGCCAGGGCAACAAATTACAGGGCTAATCCGATTGATGAATTTTTTTGGGACTGAGAAAGCGGCTTCTAAGTGATTGCTGATGATATCAGCTTCACTCTTCGACAGAGAATAAGCGAACCAGAAGCAGATATATATAACCATATTCCCAATCGGGTCTGTGGGTAAACGGCGCCTTGGCCATACAAGGGGCCTAAATGCAAAATATATATTGTGTCATCATAATCATTAATTTCTTGGACGTTACTGACCGCGGGTGATGTAATATTCCTCTAGTCAATAGTTAACATGTGTTATTTCGTTCCGAATAAAACCAAGTTTGTGTAAATATTTACGTATAAAAAGACAAAATAATATGAGTAATGCGGATACAGTATACCCCATAAAGAAATAGGAAAAGTTGTGTGATCGACGACAGTTTTTAAAGTCATGACATGCTTCTCCTATTCATCACACGACATGAAAAAATTTAAATAAAAAATAAGAAAAAAACACGGGGAAAGCAGTATTTTAGACAGTCCATTGAAAAAGTGTGAGGGTGTCCTAGAGAATTCCTACAACATTCGAATGAGATTTTACTTTGAGGATCAAAGAACACAAATTCTGCACTTCATTTAACAAATCTGACTTCCAACAAGCCTCTTTTAGTGTATTGATGCTTGGCCACTCTTTTAACTTTCGATTAGAGAAGCTATTAAAATTACAAAAACTGTGAAGCTTCATTTCACCTTCGCATTTTATTATAATGTCTGTTTGCATTTTTTTATAATCTTTGTTGAAATTTATTTTATAACAAATTTGTATTTTTGTCGCTCACGATGCCACTCAGTATTGAAGAAACATGTCACGATTGTAATCAAAAAGTTTTGCTTACGCGTTAATTTTATCATTTTAATCTGTGCCCCGTTTTATCAATATACCGTACACAGAGTGTCCATAAGGTCACGCATCATAGGATAAATGATAGTATATTAATATTTATAGCAATTTTTGTTTCACATAGTTACATCATGATCGCTTATTACAGGGAATGCGGGGTTTCACAGTAACTGAAGGTAAGCATCGCTATTCACATTACCTTCAAAGAAAAATGAATCAATCAACTGATCGCACCAAATGCTGCACCACACCATAACTTTAGACTGACCTTGTTCCCTAGCAGAATCCAGCCAATTTAGATATTCATGAAACTAGTAACGACTGTTCTGTTTGTTGACCTCTGCATTAACATAAACATTGGCCTCATTATTGTACAGTACTGCTTCCAGAAACTTTGGATCATTATTAATTTCTTCAAAATCGCAACTGCACATTTACACCAGTCTGTCAAGATCCTTCTCGATCAGTTTCTGCAGAATTTACAATTTAAACGCATGGTATTTTTTCTCGATGAAGTATATACGGTACTTTGTGGATTTCCCGGGAGAGGCTGTCATTTTTGTCAGAACCGTCAATTTAGATTATAATCAATTAATGAACGCCATTTCTATCTTTGTATAAAACTGAACCAGTTCTATTAAATTTAAATAGTAATCGGGATAATGTGCTCTCTGTAATTGCGGTACCGAGTTTATTATTAAAATTAGCGGAGATACCCGACTTCTCTCGGGGAATACATAAGGGAATAAAATATCCGGAAACAACCAAATTTTCAAGTTATAAAAATATTATGATGATTCAGTAGGAAAATACTTTCTTTGGATCAAATTAGGGTCATCCCAAGGGGGGATAATATACTTGAAACCACAGTAGAAGTGACCTCTTAAATTTAGAAATTTTACTTATAAATTCCGAGGTATACTCCTCTCAAATTTATTAGTAGTAAAATAAAACCGTAGTACGGTTTTTAAATATCGCATGTCTTTACATGGTTTTAAATACATTTTTTATTAATGATGCACTTTTAATGGGCCTATACGTTACTCCCAGTGAAACGTCGGTTCATTTGAAACCTCTTGCAACCCTCTGCCATGTTCCGTTCTCGAGTTATAAGCATACAGAAGGACATTGCGACAGATCACCACAAATATAGTTATAGATTATCCACTATTTGCCTTCCAGTTTAATTGTGGATTTCCACACATAAGAATTATTTCAACATATTGTTCTGTGGACAATACCACGCTTATATGACTAAATTGTGAAATAAACTGAATATAAAAATTTTAATTTAAATTTGAATTCAACAGTAATAAAGTAGTCTCATCTATGGCCTAACATTTAAATACAAAGTACCTAAATGCATACTAGAACATAGAAATTGTATATTTTCTGTGATAGTGTAATGTGTGACTTTATTGGCATCCTGGATATTTTCAGATTAGTCAGTTGTGGGGTGGAGCTATACAGTACAATATTGAAGCTCTATAAGTAAACGGTGATATTCTATTTTATTAACAAAACCGTATAAACAGCGAGATGTAGAGAGACTGACGGAAGACATTATTGACCCTATCGTTCAATGACCAACTCCAACACTCTAACATTATATTCAAACAGGATTGGGCTCCCGTGGTTGATCGAACTGAAAACTCTCCTGACCTCAAAGTCCTTGCGGGTCTACGGTGTTATTATGAAGCAGGAAATCAAAAATGCAATCCCATGCATGCCACATGACTCGATAATTATTTTGATGTTTAATTTATGCTATGTGGAGTAGTATTTGTGTATTTAATTAGATTAAGGATTCCGTGTTTGTCCGTTCCTCCCACCTATTTCAGTTTCGTTTGTTTTTCTGTTTATTGTTTGTTATCAGACCAACAAACCCAGCTGGTTCGCGTTTCCTTATTGTTGTAAAATTGTTTTATGCATTTGCAGCGCTGTTAGCGAATAACACTATAATTAATAAAAAATAATAATCTGACTTCACAGATCTCTTGGACCCACACCAATTCCGCTCATGTAGAAATCACATTTTGTTATTTTTTAAAAAGGACGTGTGCATCACATATTTGGTTACTAAGCAATTAAAATCTTTATTAAATTGGATAAAAACAGTTTTTGAGTAGACTAGCAAAAATTAAAAAATTGATTAGAGAAGTAAAAGCTCATTCAGATGTCACGTACGAGTACCTTTGTACTAATTACTTTTCAATCGAACATATTCATCTTCTTGACCTATTACCTTGTCATATGAACGCCATGGTGATCATTTTCCCCATTTATCAGTAAACACTAGATTCGATCGCTGTCCGCAACATACAGTACTTCTATAAGGCGTTATATTGTACTTTTTTCCGTATCTTTAGAATAAAGTGCCATAACAAATTTCAGTGACTGAAAGATGTAGCAACATTTCTCATCATATTGTTATACTCGTTTTTACTTTTCTCGATGGCAGTTGACGATTACTCATATATAGGACATATCCTAAATAATAATGCTCCAGTAAAGAAAGCACTTAGAAATAGCATAAATAACCAGAACACTTTAGCAAGGGGAACACGAAAGGCTACTTGGATAAAGACAATAATAATTGACACTAAAATTCTAAATTCCTACAGAAAGAAACCACACACTTGGTACATATAGCTTATGACAGACACAGATGGCATGAGCTTACTAAAAACTTCTAAACTCATTTATCTAATTCCTGCCCTCCTTTTCCTCTAATTGGTAATGAGTCAGCAAACATTCGGACACTTGCTGTTGCATCTGAGTGGGGCCAGTCTATATAGAATTTGATGAATTCTTTCTGCTAATACACAGGTCCCTTTTACAGCTTGTTTGAATTAGCGAGAAACTACAGACCAAAGACAAAAGAGGGCGGAAATCTCTCTTGGATTGCATTGCATCTGTAGCAATGTAGAATTGACTTTTCTCCTCCCGATTCCATTATATAAACTTGTCTTTTCTTCGTTTACTAGAATTAAACGTGGCTCTACTCCTTTTTCAGTACCCGTATAGTTTGGGCATATCATATATTATAAATGTTTGTGACTCTTATCCAGCTCGCATTTACTGTACAGACTCGCTGTAATACTATACGTATATAATCAAAAGTGTTTATCTGTACAAGAAACTGCTGCATTTATCTCGAAAGATTGATATTTGTACTTCCCTTGTCAAACATTGTCTATTTAGCGTAATATTTCTTTCGCACGAAAGAGTGTTTCCCCTATATAGGTAACACCTGAGGGCAATGGAGTTGATGGAGGCAGGTGGAGAATTTTGTGAAAAATAAAGATTTCAAAATCAGGCCGCAGGAAATATAAAAATCGTTTTAATTACAATATGGAGTCATCCTACATTCCAAATATACAGTACATACCATATGTACACTATAACCGTGAGCACATCTTTTCTGCGGCTTGATTTTTGCCATAAGTTTTAGCTTTCTATTATGTGATTTTTAACTTTTTGAGATAGTTTGTATTATTTTTTAATTAGATGTATCAAAATGCAAAAATGTTTAATAAATAGTGTGTATGTCCACCACGATTCTGCAATACTTGATGAATCTTTCGGGGCATGCTGGAGATCAGGTGGCGGATAAAGGCTTGGGAATAACTTCCCATTCTTCTATGAGACCGAAATACAACTGTGCCGGTATCTGAATATGCTGAAATGATAGTAATTTGTTATTTAAATCTATTGTTGGGAAATTATTGGTCGATTGTCTTTTAGACAATTTCCGTTACTATATCTATCTAGATACCCAAACTCGAACATTTCAAGCAGATTCTTCTTGACATTTAAATCGGTGTCCGCGGATATTTTATTTTTGTTTCGGGAATCTGGTAGAAAAAGATTTTTACAGTCGGACAATCTGATTAATTTTATTTTATTTGTTAGCCGAAGCAAAGCTACAAAATTTCTCGTGAATATTCTTTTTCGTTAAATCGATAGTCGTAACGGTGCATTGAATGGTAATGTAAATTTTAAGTCTACGCGTGAATTAAGATAAAGTTAAATGAGAAAAGGTTATGCCGCGTAGCTATTCTAAGACCGCCAATGTTTTAAATGTCAACCATCCAAATCATCAAGGCCAACGAACTGAATGACAGAGAAAATGATTATGAACTTAAATTTCAAATTGTGATGGCTCTAAAAAAAAAACAGTAGATGTGATGTTGTATTAATACCTTATATTTAGAGGAAAGCAATATTTAAATCCAGAGTGACGTTGGTCAATTCGATCGCATAGGCTAATACCGAATATTTTTTAATTTTAAAACATCCTTATTTGCTATCTAGTGTTACATTACCTTTACTAACTACTTAGCCTACTTGGATAGCGTCATTTGCAGCAGAGAAAGAGAACGTACACTAAAGTTATTAGAAGGAATGAGACGCGTCATTAATGGATGAGCTGATTAACATTCATGAATTAGATTCCGTATTAACATCAGAACAAGAACACGAACTAATGAAATTGGAGGATTACTGTGAGCCAAAATCAACAAAGGATCAAATGCATAAATGGATATCCGAACTCGGGACTTTTTAAAACAAAAATGTATTTACGCAGAATTTGATGAAAGAATGCCGGTTTATTGTATGCAAATTTATATGTTTAAAGTAAGGGGCATTTTCGTTCCAGCTAAATATATTACCATTTTTGACGTGTAAAGGAGATTTGAAAGCAATAGTTAGAAAATATCTGACGACAGAGCAAGTTGAACAGGTCCAGTAAGCACGAACAATTATTTCTGACTTTCACATTTGAAGAACCTTAACTGTAACGATAATACAAAATGCGAATATAGTGCTCTACTTTCAACATAGGGGCAGAAAGAATTTGCTTGGCTTCACTAATGATTCCTTTGTATTTGCATAATATGAAAATGAATGCGAGTTTGATTTTATAAAATTCACATCTGGTAAAACTATGTCAAAGCTTCCATGAGGAAAAGGAAGTTTGAGAATTTAAAGACAGGTAACTGCCCGCGGAAAGGCTGAAAAAATGTCCTAGAATTATGAAATGTGGCACTTCTTCGACCAAGGTAATCTTTGGGAAGGATAACTGGGCACTTTTATGAGGGAAATAAGCTCTAAGGTTGGACTTTCCAAACGGTACACTATAATCATTGTTTACTGGTAACTGGACTAAATGTCATGCAAGTTTACAGCGGTATATATAAGTAAAGATAGGAACAAAATGAAATGATGGTCCTATTATTTATGCTCCAAATGTGTCAATTTATCACACACGAAAATTCAAACTTACAGAAATAAGAGCCAAAGAAAATTGCGTATCTCCTCAAACCAATGATGTGGAAATGCCAACCAAACAAAGATATATACTTCATGGGGTCGTATAAAAAATTGATTTGTAACTGTACTGACTCACAATTCACATTTTCTTTTATTATAATTGTGTTTATTGACATTATGGCATTTAATAAAATATCCCTGTCATCTGTCCTAAAAAAGCGGCAAATTTAATTTACATTATGGGCGATTTTTATTCGACTGAAATGTATACAATGTAAATTTCAAATTACATACTAATAATCTACGCCTGTGTATTCTACGTCCGAAGTATCTTTATTATTGCTTGACATTCTCTATTGCCGAATAATCCGTAAGTCGATGGAGGGTTATATTCACCGGAGAAGTTAGGAATTATCTGAATCAATGATTCAGTCATATTTTAGAAGAGAATATGGATGAAAGTTTTCTGTATTCTAAGATGCAGAATACAAAGAAGCAATGGACTGCTTTGATACCCAAATAAAGAGACGCCAAGACTAGATGTCTTGTGAAACCAAAGAAAAAGGGCGGCGTCTATTACTCTTAGTGTTGTTTTAATGCACGGTCAAAGAGGCGCTAATGCGCTCCCGAATGAAAGAGAGAAAACAGAGATCGGAGAGAGAGAAGGGAGAAAGAAAAAGAGGAAATAGATATATTAAAGAGAGGGGAGGGAATTTTATTTCAACACAATTCTGCGAAGCACTGCAAAAATCGTCTGATAGAAAAAGAAATCCACAAAGAAAAGTGAGCATACAATAAGCTAGTCTGCAGACAAATATGACATAGGACATGAAATATTCGAGCAGATAATGCGAATGTACGGGAACTCAGAAGCCGAAATGACAAAATTCACGCAGAGCATCATCTTGAATAATAACTCAGGAAGTTTCAAAAACAATCATGAAACAAACCTTATTATTATTATTGAGGCGGGTGTATATTTAACAATTGTGCATTTAATTACCTTAATTATCTGTTGTGTTTAGATTTCACACTGTATTTGTTTTACACAATTAAACGGAGAATACCTGATTTTAAACTACATCAATATTTGGGTATACTTATACGAGTACATAGAATACAGTTGTATTGTGTAAGTATGAAATAAATACAATAATTCAATAGATTTACTTTTAGAAAACATTTTGCAAAGACTAGGACAATGATTAGACGTAGAATCTGACAGATGTTCGGACTCAAAAGACTACCGATGGAAAAGCCCTCCACATTGCGACAAGACCTTTCGATCTTTACTATAAATGGTCAAGCGACAACGACTGGTTAAGCGAATGGCTAAAGAGAGCATTCCTAAAAACTGCAGAGCGAATCACAAATCGATATTCAGAAGTCCTCCTATATATAGTAAGACTCTGACCAGTTTCTTCAGCCTCCATGCAGTCGGCTTCTCCTGTTGGAGATGTCCAGTTCCTGCAGGCATAGTGCTGCGTTCTCCTACACATTTTCTCCTTTCTCTCTCTCTCTCTTCAAAATCTCGCTCCCTCCACTTTTTCTCCTTTTTAATTCACTTCTCTCTTTTCCACTCTCTCGTTTCCCTTTTTTCTCTGTATTTCCTCTCTGTCTCTCCTACCCCCTCATTCTCTTTTTCTATATCTCGTATCTCTAACCTACTGTTCTATCTCTCCATCACCTCTTTTCCCTTTCTTTTCTCTCTCCTTTCATCTCTTTTCCCTTTCCTTTCTCTCCCTCCCTAATCTCTTTTCCCTTTCCTTTCTCTCCCTCCCTAATCTCTTTTCCCTTTCTTTTCTCTCTCTCCCTCATCTCTTTTCCCTTTCTGTTCTCCCTCTCCCTCATCTCTTTTCCCTTTCTTTTCTCTCTCTCCCTCATCTCTTTTCCCTCTCTCCTTCATCTCTTTTCCCTTTCTTTTCTCTCTCTCCCTCATCTCCTTTCCCTTTCTTTTCTCTCTCTCCCTCATCTCTTTTTCCTTTCTTTTCTCTCTCTCCCTCATCTCTTTTCCCTTTCTTTTCCCTCTCTTTCCATTTTTAACCAGGAGGTTGGGGAGATAATGCGTCCGCATCGACCGATACTTACCACCACAACAACCAGTTTCTTCAATAATTACTGTATGGTTGGGACTTCGCCAGGATATTCTACAAATGTATAATCCCTACCAACCTTTACTCATATAGTGTAATTCGATATTTGTGTCTGTCTACATTGATCTCCAGTTTGAGGCTAATTAATTCCACTCCGTCTGTAAACAATGCACAATACATTGCCGTCTCCAATGTGCTCTCTGGCTAGCTGTCGTCCATCACATGAAAAATAATGCAACTGCACTTGTTTAAGAGATACGCACGACTTAAACACATTTTCTCGTCTGCACCTCCGACAGCGACTTTCATAAATCGCCAACTAATGTCGCGATTGTTTGTATATAAAATAGAACTAATTTTTGTCTATCTTCTCATCCAACTATATAATGGAAAGTTTACAAATCGGATTAAAACAGACGAGTTCAGAAGGTTGACAATCCCCTTTTGAAAAGATTATATTTAATATTATTCTTTAAGCATTAATAAAATTGGCTTATTTCACCAGTCATTTATCCTTACTTCTACGTGTTTTTCCATCAACAACGGAGTCTACTTATTTTTATGAAGGCCAACACTGTATCTGGATTTGCCATCGGTAAAAGGAATTGACAATTGCAATGACACCGCTATTGATATTTGAAACAAAAGACCTTCAAGTTCAATGATGCGGCCCCGACATACCGATTGACACCACCTTATAGAGATGCAAAAATGAGTCAATGCCCGTCAATGCCTGCCTGCTTGCTTTCATTATGTTCAGACCATAGAATATTTCTACTCTATGGTTTAAACTAAGCTTCATCTAAAACCAATTTCAATTTCATGAGAAAAGCGATTTCGATCATAGGTGTGACTCACATACATAAATTAGATGCATACGTCAATGCTTACATATAGATAAATAGACCCTTTTAGAGATACAAGGACGCATATAAACCACATATATTTTGCTATTTTTATTCAAAATGTTCCATTCTTATTAGACTCGTATATGGCGTGACAGATTTAAAGGATTTCTATGGAGTAATATGGCAAAAGTAACCAGAAGCATTTTATTTTATTTGTGACTTATTTCACCTGTGTTCATACAGGGGAGTTCAACAGAATTGTCACTTCAGGTCAAACAGCAGCTGATGTATCCCTTGATAAGCAAATCAGCAATATTAAATGATGTATTTGCAGGTGCTCTTTGGTAGTCATTATCGCTGTTATGTTAACAATCTACCATGTTGTATTGCCATGGAGTATTTAAAACATCTTTGAGATTGTGATTAAGTGAGTTAGAACTACTGAAAGCCGCAGACGTCAAAAGGAACCAGGGTCTCTGAAACAGTGAAGAAATGTTATCAATATACAAAAAGTTATCAGACAAGGTATACTACTACTCCTATCACCTGCAAGAAGTGCCAGAAAAAGTACCATGCCTCGTGTAGTGGGATACCGAGAACGAAGAAAGAAACTATCCGCTTCAGAAGATTCAGATCAGGACCTTCAACGGAACTGTTAGCACACAGGAAGAAAATCGGCCTATCGAAGGATGATATGTGCAGCAGAGCATGTGGAGAAGCACTTGAAACCACGGACCATGTACTCAAATATGAGTAATGAAGGACATACAAGAGCACTTTGGAAACATGAATTGGTTGCCCAGTTTGACTACATTGTTAGCTGCCTTTTGCAATCGGTTATTCCCTTTAATCTAACTCAATTAACAAAGGACTACATATGTAAGGCAAACAGGTGAGTTTCATTTAATTACGTCTACTAAGATTGACTGACTCTGCTTGTTCGACAAGGATAGAACATCGAAGTCTTATCAGATCCAACGTGAGTAGTAGAGATTGGTACCTCCCGAGCACACACACCCCGGCAAGTCATGGCAATGTGTTATCCACGGTATAGGCCGAAGGCC
>JAUYWV010131935.1:0-11067 GCA_032274565.1 Nematoplana nigrocapitula
TGAGAGAGATGAACGAAGGAAAGAGAGTGAGAAAGATGAACGAAGGAATGAGAGTGAGAGAGATGAATGAAGGAAAGAGAGTGAGAGAGATGAACGAAGGAAAGAGAGTGAGAGAGATGAACGAAGGAAAGAGAGATGAACGAAGGAAAGAGAGTGAGAGAGCTGAACGAAGGAAAGAGAGTGAGAGAGATGAACGAAGGAAAGAGAGTAAGAGAGATGAACGAAGGAAAGAGAGCCAGGAGAGGAAACAAAGTAAAAAGAGATGAGAAGACAGAGAGAAAATATAAAAATGAGAAAGTAAAAAGAAAGAATAGAGGATAAAAGAGAAATGAGAGACAAGAGATAGAGGTCCCAGGGAATGTAGCCCTTTGCCTGACGGGACAGAACACACATACCTCCGTCACGAGAAGGCGGCTGCATGGAGGCCCTGTACGGAAAGCTAACCGCCTCTTGATTTCCGCAGTCTAATCAGAAAGTTTGTCCGGCAGTTGAGCGCTTCGGGGACGACTCCGATCAATCGCCACCCTATCTGAGGAAAGAGAACCGAATGACAGCGGGGAAGAGGAAGAGGGTCCGAGAGGATTCGAGCTGGACGAGAAGAGATCGTTGCGAGTCAGCTCATCCAACTACAACTGTCCTCCTCGAAGATCCGGGATATCTCAGAGGAGAGAAGAGAATGAGAAGAGGCCGGCATTCCTCTCTCTCTCTCTGTGGATCGATTGATCAACGGTGGATGTCAGGAGGTAGGGGGTAAGGAGGGGAGAAGAGGAATTTCCGGGTCAATAGACAGCAAAGACCTTGTGCGTGCCCCCGTCTCCCCCACAGCCTCCGTGCTCAATCGGCTGTTGATCGGGAAGGAGAACTGACCTAGAAGAGATCACCTGAATTATCCGGTGTACTTGAGCGGTTTACTCTCATACCTACGTACTCGCTATCGTCTTCTTTCACACCTCGAGTACAGATTAAAATGAACTGACCCTTGCAGAATAACACGCAGTTATCCAAGTGCTACATCTTAAGCCAACCGGGTCATCCGGTGTCAGTTTAATCCATATGCACTAATTTAAAAAGAAGAACAAAACATAAGGTTTTAGTCAAGTGATCTAACTAGCATTTTGTATTTTCTTTCCTTGTAGCCCGTATAGCTGGGAGACTCAGGTGGCTCTTACTGGACAGAGTTTTCATACCCGGGACCTCATGATTAGCTACCCCATGCAGCCGCCTTCTCGTGGAGTGGGTGTTCTGCTCCGAGGGGCACAGTTTTGCATTTCTTGGCACGGAATATGATTCCTCTCTCCCCCTTTGCTCACCTCTCTTTCTTTCCTTTTTTCTCTCTCCATCTCCATGAGTTCTCTCTCGTTTGCTCCACTCTCTCACTTTTCTTTCAGTTCTCTCTTTCCACTCTCTTTTCTATTCTCTCTCTCCCTTTCTACTCTCTATCTCTCTCTCCATCTCCTTGTTTTCTCTTTTTTCTCCACTTATTTTATTTCCTTTCTCTTTCTTCTTCTCATCTCTTTATTCCCTTTCTCTTTTCTGTCATCTCTTTCATTCCTCTCCGCTAGCTACTCTCTCTTTTCTCTCTTCTCCCTCTTCTTTTCTCTCTTCTCCCTCTTCTTTTCTCTCTTCTCCCTCTTATTTTCTCTCTCTCCCTTTTCTCATCCCTCACTCTTTTATCTTCCCTTCTACACACTCTCTCTCTCTCTTCTTTCCCCCCTCTACTATCTCTCTCTCTATATATTTCTCTATCTCTCTTCTCTCCCCCTCTACTCTCTCCCCTCTACTCTCTCTCTATTTCTCTTCTCTCCCCCTCTACTCTCTCTCTCTATATATATTTCTCTTCTCTCCCCTCTACTCTCTCTTCTCTCTTTTCTCCCCCTCTACTCTCTCTCTTATCTTCTTCTTCTTCTTCACTCCACGCCTTCCCCAACGTCGGGGATGTTGGCGGGGTCAGGAACATTATCGTCCAGGAGAGGATCCGCCCGGCCCACTCTCCTCATAAATGCCACGAGTTTTCTTGGTTCCCTCATTATCTCTCCAATTTCAGGGTTGGGACCCCACAGGTTACACCGAATATTCGCCCCCTGAGGGCACAGACATAGGAAGTGCTTCACCTACTCTCTCCCCTTCTACTCTCTCCCCTTCTACTCTCTCTCTCTCTCTCTATTTCTCTTATCTCCCCCTCTACTCTCTCTCTTCTCTCCCCCTCTACTCTCTCTCTTCTCTCCCCCTTTACTCTCTCTATCTCCTTTCTCTTACTTGTCTCTTTCTATTTTCTCTAATTTCCTCTTTTTCTCTCTTTCCTCAGACAGGTCGGGACTCTGGCACACCCCCTCGACATGGAATTACAACAACAACACAAAGTGTAGACTTCCTTATCAACCTTATCAAAGGAGTCCCGGTGATTTGAGGCAATGGCAACGACCTACACTATGGAACGCACAGCACAATCTGCAGATGAAGGTCACGCTTTCAGTGTATTGTATACAGCTGGTAGTGTTCTTTGACAACGCTATACTGAGGCGTTGAGCAGCACGACTAAGGGAAAAACTACCATCCCTGATGAGATTCTTGCGGAGATGGTTTTAGCACTAGATGATTTTGGTGTCAAGCGCCTATAACTGACGCTTAGCTAACAAGATCGACCACGAAGAAGGCTTTGTCACGGAGGTGTGTGTAAATCCATCTAAATCCCATCTTCATCCCACCCCATACAGTACAAACTTGGCGCCATAATCAGGCAACAGACAAAGTTGATGCTGAGGCTGTTTCTAGACAGGCGACAAGCGCAGGATCAGTATGGTTTGCACAGAGGGAAATAGAATGCCATAGTTGTGCCAAGGACGTCAACGGGAAAGGGTCCATTTGAGCTCATCCAGAGAAGAGAAAAGCATGCTATGTCTGCCTCCATGTATCCTAGAATGACCGTTCGCTCTACAGCAAGTCAAGTGACTTGATAGATGAACCTCATTGCTGTATCGTGAAACTTTGGGTATTATTAACCAACATCAATTGCAATAATAATAATCCACGTGCCATAGAGCAGAAAATCGATAACTGACATTCTCTTTTTCTTTTCATTATCCATTCTATTGACTTCATTTAACTTTTTATTAACTTTACTGCCAAAATCAATTCACTTTACATGTATTTCTATTGACTTACCGACATTCGATTCACTTTCCAGGCATTTCTATTCACTTTCCAGGTATTTCAAAACAGCGTCTTGTGGCTAATCCTTCTCCGAGCAGTGATGGCATCCTGGATTCATGCCTTCTGATTCCACCTGATGTATGGTTGATAGTGGGTTCCCTCCGACCCCCAGCCCCTCATGTGGACGTGTATTTTAGTTGTTTAGTGACCTGTGTTGATGTCCCCTTGTTTGTTCACTATTTCCTACTGTACATACAGAATAGAGAAAAGCCAACTGGCGGTATGCATTTTCCAATATCCCCTCTCGGCTCGCTTGTCAAAGTCTAGCCCCCAGATTTAGTGAAAAAATTGCATTCTGTTTGCCTTCTCCCAATATCTCAAGTCTTTTCGCCAGACTGCGGACTGCAGCACGATTTGCTGTGGCTAATCACCTTGGTTTCGATAAGGCTCTGCATGATAGGCGCCTGACGGGCTTCCTGGCGTAGGGATTCGTTTTCCTTCTTCAGCATTTGGGCTTCGTGGAGCACATTTTCCAATTCCTGCAAAGCACAAGCAACACGACATGAGAAGAAAACCTTCGCCTGTTTCCCGCACCACAAAAAAACAGGGGGGGGGGTAAAGAAAAGCGTTCACAACAGATGCACACAGCTGCTTTTCCGCCTCCCGCCGCTCTTCGTTTTCTCTCACCCAGTAGTAAGGCAGGTCTTGCTTCTAGGTCAGTGCTCGGTTAGAGGTGAAGCTGGTCTAAACATGGAAACACACCTTCAGGTGGCACTGAGTGCAACCATCACTCCCTCAACTGGGACAAAATGCCCAGCTGTCCCATTTACAGAGGGAAGTCCTACAGACCCTATGCCCCTACTCTACTTATGTACACATGTTGCTGTTATTAATATTGGAATTCCGAGGCGAGGATACGCGTCAGCGTCCTGACCTGCCGGAGGAAAGAGAGAGAAGAAATATATAGAAAACAAAATAGAAAGATGAAACGAGAGAGATGAAAATAAAAAAGTGGGAAAGACAGATAAAAAGAGATAATACATAAAGGAAAGAAAAGAGAAGAGAATAAAAAGAGAGAGACAGACAGACAGACAGAGAGTGACAGAGAGAAAGACATACAGACAGGCAGAGAGTGACAGAGACAAGCAGACAGACAGAGAGTGACAGACAGAAAGACAGACAGACAGAGAGTGACAGAGACAGACAGACAGAGAGTGATAGAGAGGCAGACAGACAGACAGAGAGTGACAGAGAGAAAGTCAGACAGACAGAGAGTGACGGAGAGGCAGACAGACAGACAGAGAGTGACAGAGAGGCAGACAGACAGACAGAGAGTGGCAGATTGAGAGACCGTAGGTCATGATGAATACAGCACTTTTCCAGCCAGAGCAGGACAAACCCTCCACGAGAAGGCGACTGCACTGGGGCTTGTGTAGCTAGCACAGATTCCGAGGTAGCCGTACTGTAGGGGGGGAGCGAGCTGACACTGGAGAACCCCCTGGACGGTTCTCTGACGGCGACACCTTCTCTACCACATAACACAACACGTATGTCGTTCCTCATCGGTCAGAGTACCTGTCCCACTGCACTGAAGCCCTATTTGATCGATTCACCATTGCGCAGTCGTGCAGCACTGCATTTGCTGCCAGTTGAGCAAAAGAGTACGGGACGAAGGGACCGATCCAGCAACCCGATACCTTACTAAAGGAGCGTTTAAGTCCCGCGTGTAGAGCCTGCTTATGTAGTACACATCCACTACATTAGTTGAACTTATTAACTTCTGTGTCCTACACGCAGCCCACCCACGCTTGAAAAGCCACCATGAAAGGGAAGTCGTTGACCGCAAAGCAGTTACAATATCCAAAGATGCTAGCGGAACAATTAAAAACAACAATTAGAAAATTAGAGTACATAAAAGCTTTTTATAAAGGAAATTTGATAGAAACAATTGCTTTGGACAATCGCTTTTGTTTCGGCAAAACATTTTTATGCAACAAGATACAGCCGAATCCTGAAAGGAGCCAAGCAAAATGTTTCAGAATGGGAAATGTATAGAGATGTAATCACGACTTAACCGGTATGTGGTACGCCATACATCTTAGTTTCCAGTGCCTTAAAATGTTCAATATTTAGAACGCCAGATTTTATCTTCGCTTCTGACCTCCATCAGATTCGTTATAGCACCTTCCTTATCCTAATCTCCACTGCCCAGGCATCGCATCTCAACGATCGCTAATCTATTCCCCTTTCGTCAGTCCCCATATTCTGGTCTTCCGGCGGCACCCAGTTAGGGCGTCGGTCGGATACTTCCGATCACCCGACAGGTGACCTAAAAGCACTGTACAGTCCACCTGCTACTACTGGTCGCTTGTGTATCAGTAGTATATTTTCAAATATCCTCGGACTGTGATAACATGGAGAGCTTCTTAACATTAATTGTCTGTCTGTCTGTCTGTCTGGCCATGTGTTCGCTATCTCCTCCTAGACCACCCATCGGAAAGAGAGCTGAAATTTTGGGGACCCATCCTTTGAATGGCGGGGGCAGGACATGCACTATCAAACTATACGTTGCTTTCATCTGAGGTCTTACTGAACATTCGTGGAGACAGAAAAACACATTGCATGGCAGTGAAATCACCACTAACCACAGCAGCCATAGTGCCGTTCCCATTATTGATTGATTTGATGTAACACATTATTACTGATTCAAACCAAATTTGACACATGTGTGCATACCTTAGTCCAAAAACTAAAACAGACTGTAGAATTCCACAACAATCGATCATTAATAACGACAAAGGATCAATCATTTTCAAATTATTTATTAATTTGTTCAAGAGAATGAGAGCGCATCGAAACACAGAGAAACAACTCAACCGCGCACGCGACTGCGAAACCCTCGCACGGCGCACTGCCAGTCATCAACAAACGCTATGGGAGTCACAGGTGCCGTTTTTAGGATCATTTTGCAAGTGATAGTTCTTTGGGTACATTACGCGCTGGTGGACGCGTTTAATATTGCCAGGGTGCAGAAGAAAAGGTACTCTCATTTTCGGCGCCTCTCTCAGTCTAGGCCTTGTCAACCGGAGTGATGAAACAGGGCCGCCCTGAGTCTGTCGATCAATACGATGTGACAGCCGGACGGTGAATGACAAACCCTTCTCAACAATCTCTCATCTCCCCCGTCGTCTTGTTTCCAAACAAAGCCGCCCCCCCCCCCCCTCTCCGCCTGTGGGTCCCCGCCCCATCCACACCAGTCTCAACAGGAGAAGTACTTCCTGCGATTACAATCAGTCGTCAGACTCCACGGGTATTCCCGTGCTCATGCGAGATCCTGTGAAACATAAGAGGAAGAGGGGTTGCAGTAGCGCAGGAACTCAATGGCGGCCGCGAACGAACGAAGGAGAGGGGAAGAGAGTTGACTGAAGATGGCGTCGAAGAGGGGAGCGAATCGATACCTTCCTCTCCCCTCTCTCTCTCGGGCTGCTTGCGCAAAACCACTTTTGGCAAAACTTTCAACTTGGAGGAGGGGAGGACAGCGGAGAGGAGAGGGGATTGCCCAGGAGCAAACGAGCGTGCTATTGGCCGGCCGGTTGGGGAATTCTGCCAGCAAGAATGAGCACATAAATAAACACCGGATAATCCCTCAGAGGGGAAATTTATTCATTCCTTCAAACAACACTCACAACGTCATTGATCGGGGAGAAAGTTCAGCGCTTTTCAGTGTAGCTGACTGTGATGCTCTTGTTCCTTCTTCGCCATCTTCATTTCATCACCAGTTCACTTCTGTCTACAGTACATCAGTGGTTCTCAAACCGTCGGCCGCGAATTCTCCTATATCTCACACATTCTCTCTCTTTCTTTTTCTTCTCTATCTCACTCTCTCTCTTCTTCCTTTCTCCTACTCTCCTCTCTCTTTCTTCTCTATCTCACTCTCTCTTTTTCCCCCTCTCTCCTACTCTCCTCTTTCTCTCGCTTTTTCTTCTCTACCTCACCCTCTCTCTCTCTCTCTTGCTTTTTCTTCTCTATCTCACTCTCTCTCTCTCTCACTCTTCTCCCTTTCTCCTACTCTCCTCTCTCTCTTTCGTCCCTTTCTCCTACTCTCCACTCTCTTTCTTCTCTATCTCACTCTCTCTCTCTCTCTCTCTTCTCCTACTCTCCTCTCTCTCTTTCGTCCCTTTCTCCTACTCTCCACTCTGTTTCTTCTCTATCTCACTCTCTCTCTCTCTTTTTCCTCCCTCTCTCCTACTCTCCTCTCTCTCTCTTGCTTTTTCTTCTCTATCTCATTCACTCTCTCTGCTCCCTTTCTCCTACTCTCCTTTCCCTCTTTCGTCCATTCCTCCTACTCTCCACTCTCTTTCTTCTCTATCCCACTCTCTCTCTTTTTCCTCCCTCTCTTTTTTCTTTCTCTCTCTTTTTCCTCCCTCTCTTTTTCCTTTCTCTCTTTTCCTCCCTCTCTCCTACTCTCCTCTTTCTCTATCCCTTCTCTGTCTCACTCAATATCTCTCTCTCTATCCCTGTTTCTCTCACTTCTTTACCTCTCTCTCACACACACTCTCTCTTTTCTCTCATACGAGCTGGAATGCTGCGGTCCGTCTCACCAACATAACATTTATCACAGTCCTTACAAAGAATCTTATAAAAAACCACTCTGACAATCTGTTTTTGTTTTCTCTCTCTCTTTTCCCCCCCCTTTCTCCTACTCTCCACTCTCTCTATCTTCCTAACCCCCCCCCCCCCCTTTCTCTCTCTCTATCTCACTAACTCTCTCTCTTTCTCCCTTTTTCTCTCACTTCTTACCTCTCTCTCTATCTCATTAACTTTTTTTCTCTCTCTTTTCTCTTTCTCAATCTTTCTCTTTCTACTCTATTTTCCTCTGGCTATCTACTCTTGTTTCTCTTTCCTCTTTTCTATTTTCGCTTTTTTTATCTCACTCGCTTTCTATCCTCTCTCCTACTCTCCTCTCTCTCTTTCTCTTTATCGTATCTATCTTACTCTCTAACACACACAACACACACACACACTCTAACCACGCAGTACTACTAACCCCTATAGTGATTGGGTTGTCCAGTCCTACCTCTTTCACCCTGGACACCTCGCTGTTCCGCTCGATCAGGGCCCGCTCGAGTTCCATCACCCGAGTGGAGTACTCCTGCAGTTGGACCCGGCCCCGTTCAGCCTCGGCTCGGTCCTCCTCCAATCGATCCACCCGCATCCCCTTGCCCTTGAGCATCTCCATCAGCCGACGCATCCCCATCTCCTGATTGGCCAGGGTGGAGGCCTGAGCCGTGCCCCGATTCTCCAACTCCTCCGCCTGCTTGGCCACAACACGGTTCTCCCGGGTCAACTCCTCGCAGCGCCGTCTCAACTGGTCCAACTCGGCGATACTCGGCGCGTTCTTCGTGCGCTCTTCCCGCTCCTTGCGCAGGTCGTCCTCGAAGTTGCGCAGTGTGGACAGCATGTGCTGAGGGGGGAACGTTTTAGAGAAACTTGTTGAATGTCGAATGAAAACTAGAGGCACCAATTATATAGAGACAAATGCAGTGTGGCTACAGTCAAAAATGACTATGAGAAAAATGTTTGACTCTAAACATTGCCGGGAACAATTCCTCATCATTATCTTCGGAGTGAAATTGTTTAGAGGTTTGCGCTATGTGTGACGTCCACCTGATCTCGGCCTCCCTTCGGCTGTTGGATGACTGATTTCGTGTGATACCAAAGACGTTAAATGAATTATTGTTCTATTTTAAAGTCTATGACCATACCGTATTTTTTTCCGCTTTGAAATGAACACTCGAAAAACAATTTTATTTAATCGGCCTATCTCAAGCAAAATTAACACCAAAACGAATTGCTCAAAATTGCTCAACGACTAGGCATACATTTTAGTACTGTTTCTAATTGGATAAATGCCTTCAATAATGAACAGAAAAGCGCACCAACAAACCAAACTGGAAGGCAGTACTACACATCGCACGTGTGGGGAACCATTTGGAGAGGAGAGTGGAGCCAGGCCGTTTGCCTGAGGGCTGTTGTCAACAGCGAAACCTACATTGCCCACCGAGCTGCTCTGGTTCAAGACTTCTTCCAGACTACCGCAATTCCTGCTCCGTACATGATCCATAAAAGAATCAAACATAGTCTCGGGCAAATATTTTTAGCACCGATCTCTAGTGTTCCATTTCACTAGCCTGAGTGGCGGCAGTCCAACTCTATTTTCCCCCACAAATATGTCGAGTGTCGCGCTGAAATGAAAAATGATTAGTCGCCTATCGCTCCCCAACAGCGACACTCTAATTTCTCGTGGGAAATCGACAGTGCTCGGGATCAGTGGGAGTCCAATGACAAGCTGTGCCTGATTAACATGCACTTCTGCCTTGCTCCCATAGTGGGCAGCATAAGGCGCTTTGTTTGTTGTTTCCAAGATAAATTATTTATTACGACCAGCGGTGATCTGCGCCGTTGAATTGAGATGGAAGTCACCAAGGCATCCCCCATGCAGCCGCCTTCTCGTGAGGGGGTGTCCTACTCCGGCAGGCAAAGTGCTGCATTCCCTGGGGCCTCATACCGTTCTCTCTCTCTTACAGCTATTGTTCCAACTTTCTACTCCACGTTTTCTCTCGCTATACACTCTATCTCTCTCTTCTCTCTATCTTTCGTCTTTTTCTCTCTCTTCTTACTCTATCTTTCTTTCTTTCTCCATCTCTCTCTATCCACAAACTTTTCCAACTCTCTCTTTCCTCCCTTTCAACAACTGTCTCCTCACTCTCTCACACACACACTCTTTCTTTTTGTCTCTCTGTCTTCACTCTTCCCTACTCAGCTCTCCCATAATCTCCTCTCTTTTTTCTCTCTATCTTTCTTTCTCTCTTTATTTCCTCCCTCTCATCCTTTTCTCATTTCCTTCCTCTCTACCTTCTCTCTTCATTCTCTACTCTCTTCTCCGAAAGAGCTGGACGCTCCCACGTCTCCTCGACCTGACATTGTAATAACAGCAAAAAAGTAACCAAGGCTCGACCCCTTCCCACCTCTTTCGCCTTACAATTGAGCAGGGATGTCCTCTACTGATAGAGGTGAACTAGATGGCTTTCAGTTGTTTAGAGGAAGGCAATCGATAGCGGGGGAGTAGTACTACGAATCCTTATAGTCATTGGGATGAAATTTGAGCATTACGACAAACAGTCAGGCAGGAGAGGAAGACATCGACAACACTGCATATCAATGAGGGAAAAAGTGAATGAGTGAGTGAATAGGCCAGAGAGAGAACACAAACAAGCACATATGGGATCGTTGTCAGTGACCGAGGCCAGAGAGAGAACACAAACAAGCACATATGGGATCGTTGTCAGTGACCGAGTTTGGTGATGAGGACAAACTGACTTGAATAAACTGGCAACTCCGACACCCATCATCCGCATGTGCCCTAGCCTGGATTCTCTGCCTTGGGAAACTCTCCTTCCATGTCACATCCGCAATCTTTGAAAACAAACCCATAAACTCTGCAGCCTGGATGTTACCCAGGGACGATTAGTTGCGGCGCTGTGCTAAGATGATATTAAGCAGATTTTTCCCAGTTGGTGAGAGGGATAAACGTCATAAGAGAAGCGCGAGGTTCAGCAAATGGGCTACCCAGGAGAGGCGACGAGGAGATAGGATTCTTAGGAGTAATGATCAGTGAAAATGGAGGGAAGGGGAGGTCCTGGAAGGACTCGCCACAGGTGGCACAGTTTTGCGAACGCATAGATGCTCTCTCTTGAGATAACACAGCCTCATCTGGGTGAAACTAAACGGTTTAGCATCCTTTCTGGGACACTACATAAGAGGGAAAGACATGCGAAAGAGTAAAGAGAGGAAGGGATGAGAGGGGGAAAAGAGGGAGAAAGAAAGAGAGGAGTGGAAGAAGAGAGAGATAAGAAA
>JAUYWV010131946.1:0-11066 GCA_032274565.1 Nematoplana nigrocapitula
GAGAGAGAGAGAGAGAAATCATTTGTCGTTTTGACGTTGCCGAAGACACACCTCTCTCCGTATCTTGCACAAGCTATCCGTATCTTTTGAAGTGGAACGCACTCGGGCAAGTTCTGGCGAACTCGCACAAGCTTTTATTTAACTATGGAAATTATCCATGTATCAAAACAACTTCCTTCACTCCAAGTTGGTGCGATCAACGTCTGGAAGACCAACGGGCAGTTGGTCTACCTACTGGGCCTCAGTTCAACGAAGGGCAACCATCTTTTGCTGAAGACCAAGCCCTTCTACTCTTCGACTGAGGTACTTGCAGACAAAACGCTCGTGCCCTACTCCATTCGTGAACCGGAGCCCTCTCATCAGAGGAAATCGAGAGCACGGTGGCTGCCATAGTGACCTATTTTATGCGCACGAACCCAGCCATCATCCAGGAGAAGCTTCGCGAGGCCTACTTGGCCAATCCTCGCATGAGACCGATCATTCGAGGGGAGACCTTCTGGTTAAAACGTGCGCCTCAGTGCAAAGCTTACGACTAGGAAGGAAGCCAGATGACAACAACAACGCACCTACGAGGTTGGAGCGAGTACCAGTGCCTCATAAAGATTGATACCATCTACCTGGGACCACATAACAAAACTGGCTACCAAGACAGTGTTGGGTAAGTGCCTTCTAATTGACGACGAGACTCAGCCACTCTACGATGGTGACGACGAGCCGCAAATACAGCCCCGCCCCGCTGATGATTTGCGATGATGGTGACTCTAATATTACTCTTTAAGTAACTCTCTGCTTTATAATACAAGTTTATTCAACTGTTTTATAATAAAAGTATTATTATTATTCAATGTTGTTTTTAATAAAGAAGCGGGGTCACGACTTTAGAGTGGTAGTTACATTGGAGAGCAGTCGTTGGATGGGCTAATCTCAGAGTACTGTAGCTATACTTAGTTAATGAATGCTTAGGTGAGAGTAGTAGTTTAGTGTGCTTAGGTATGATTTTGCTTAGTAGTATTACTGCAGATGAAGATGAATGGTTAGGTGAGAGATATTATTTAAGTTTAGTAGTAGTAGTCCTGTAGATTAGTGAAGGAATGAATACTTAGAGTGAGTTAATTACCTATAGGAGTTTCGAACCCGGGTCGTTAGACTTACAATCCGACATCACTACCACTCCGCCGCCATGACCCTTTGTCATAGGATGGGTAAAGAAAACTTATAAGTGAACACTTTCGCAAAGTCTTTCATTCTTTGATAAAGTTGTCTAGTGAACGCACCATTATACATGCACGTCTATGAAAATATACAACAAGAGCCTCGCTATATTGCACCTTTTCCCATCTATGAAAATATGCAGCAAGAGCCTTATTATTTTGCACCTTTTCCCTACTCTCCTATGATTCTTAAGCAAGACGAAGAAGTTGAAGAGGTGATCTATGAAGAGCTAGACTTTGAAACAATGCATGCACTTGACTATGTCATGAACTCTCCGCCACCGCCACCACCACCGCGTACTGCTAAAGTGTCCTGTAGTATTTTGTAAAACTATATAAGCGTTTGCTTTGATTCAATCTCTCATTCATTGTCAAAGACGACTAGCGAACGGACGTATCATGCCAGCTTGAATGAAAAGAGGGGAAAATTGTACACGCATTTCTTTACTATGTTAAAATTATAGATTTTGACGAATATATAAGGGGCAAGCGTTGGTGTCATGGCTTACTGTATACTTTATGTACAGTATATTCAAATCAATGGGCATCGATTTCCTCCCCAGTCAGTTACATATTTGAAATTGCATTGGGGGAGCTTTTGGGAGAGCGCATATCCGTAAAGGTTGTTTGCGTCAATGTAAAAATGATCGCGCAGTGGCTCGTTGGAGTTGTACGTCTCAGGCACACGTGTGGAATTGGTAAGCAAATACTGTTTGTTGATGAAAGTCATTCCCCCTCGGATCGCATTGTCAAACATCATGTACATATCCAAATCTTGTGGCGTATCCACTACCACTCATGTATGTTTAAAGGCTGAATCCCATGTAATGTCAGGCAGCGAACAGTAGTATACTGGGTCCAAACTATCCTCTTTTAAACGTAGCATGCGGAAATTTTCAAACACATCAGCGAGCTGATAGACGTCCTGTTTTAGATAGGCCGCCATGTAATCGCCCAACGTCTGGCAGTTGAGCAGGCGCCAAGCCTGCGCCCTCGCAAAATCCTCCTCCTCGGTGAGTGAACTTCGAAACATCTCGTGTGGTGGCAGTTGGGTTTAATTCAGACGTTCGAAGGAGTCAAAATTGCTGTAAGTAAACACTCCTTTCATGGTAATGAGTTTGCCAAAATTGAGTGTATGGCATAACTTTAAATCAACAAGGCTCAAGTTGCGAACAAGAGTGTCAAGAGAGGTTGTCATAAATTGGTAACTCTGTCTAGAAACTGAAACTCCGTGTAAACGGTTTCCATCGCTTCAGTTTTCGAGTTGTAGCATTCATCGACTGGGAATAATCGCATTAAGGGCCATATACCTCTCCTCCAAGGTTGGAATAACATGCAAATCCCACTCCTACTTACCAATACCAGTAGCACAGAGCACAAGCATGTCATTGTTGCGCAGGTTGTGATAAAAGATGGGCAGAAAGCTGCGTCTCAGTCTCACTTTCGTATTGCAACCCTGACATGCTGCGCCTCGATATGCCCATTCAGATGATCGTGCTCCACCACTTTCTTCCGTTTGGGATTGTCCTTGATAAATACTTGCTTGCACATGTAACAAACTTTTGCTCGCCGATAATCTCACCACAACTGCTTGGTCATGTTCGCCTTCTCATGTGTATTAACCTCATTCCAGTAATAGACTTTTCTCGCCAATACATCCAGCGCCATCAGTCCGTTCATAATGCAGGTGGGTCCAGTAAAAGCATAATATTTCGTAGGGAGAAGAGGCTGTGTCATGGTGGGGTTCGGCACAAGAAGGAAGACAAATGAAGCCGAGTGGTGGCATTGGCGTTTTGAGGCATCTCCCTTTACGAGTAGACATGCAATATCAGCATATATGGCATATGGATGATGTTGTCTATTCCTCCAATTTCTAAATGAGTGGTTTTTCCACTTTTGGGGTCTAACAGGTAGCGGCAAGTTTAAGTAGCAGTAGGGTCGATGTTCGGCTAGGTTTTCCTCCATTTTAAAAAGTTTGAGACAGCGCTCGCAATGTTTGGGTCGATAGCCCTTTTTCTTATTCAGTAGACGATCAAGCTTTCTAACGCCTACAAAATGTGCCACCTCATCGTCGTCTGCTCCATAGACTGCCAGGACGCTGATGACACGATCTCTCTCGTTCACAGTTGCTTTATTGTTGTGGATAAATTGGACGGGATTTGCCTTTTCGTTTTCCACCCATTTCGTTATGAGAGCGGGGTTATTCTTCTCAAGGACCTCCAATTGCGCTGACCCCATCAATACTGCGGGTAACAAAGGAAGGCGAGATCGATCTCCGAAGTTGGAGTCGAGGTCAAAGGGCCGGGGTCGAGATCAAAGGGCCGGGGTCGAGGTCAACGGGCCGGGGTCGAGGTCAATGAGGCTAAAAACGGTGTAAAATGGCCGTTTCGGGCAGAAGGCGGCCGGACCGTTGGTGCCAGCGACCCGAAATTTTGCATGGTTGACCCCCTCAGCCATGTGGATAACATAAGGGGGCGAGGTCGACCTCCGAGGTGAAGGAGGTTAAAAACGGTGTGAAATGGCCGTTTCGGGCTGAAGGAAACCTGCCACAGAAAATTTCTTAAAACATAGGTTGCAGAGCACCCCCGAAACTGGGGGACCGGACTAGATCAGATCCGACCTTTCTTGACATCAAGCTGAACAATCATGTAGTCAACACCGTGAAAACAGCAACATTTCTTGGTGTCACTATTGACCGGCTCCTTCAATTTGGCAGACATGTCGACAAGATCCAGAAGGTGGCGTACGCGCGCATTAAGCAACTGTCGGCCATGACCGGCAGATCCTGGGGCATGAATACAAACTCTCTACGAAGTGTCTACATTGCCTACGTTCGGTCGTGCATGAATTACGCAGCGGGAGCCTGGCTCCCCTCCACAGCTCCCTCCCATGTTAAGAGACTCGAAGCCATCCAAAACAAGGCGACCAGGATTATCACAGGATGCCCAGCCAGAACAAACATCGAAGACCTTTGCGAGGAAGCCAGAATCGAGCCGATACAGACCCGCGAGAAATTTAAAGGCATCACTCTCTATGAAAAAGCCATGCGCAGGGACCCGGAGGATCCGCTCCACAAGATAGCCAACAAAGACCAGACAAAAGACTCAAGACAAGCCACCCCACGTGGAGGGATCTCGGGAAGGAAGCAGCCGTCAAGAACAACACCCACACGCTACCACGAGAATCTATAAGGCCTATAACAGCTAAGCCACCGTGGATGCCTTCTGGGAACATGAGCATCTACACCAACACCATTCCACCAATCAGCAAAAAGCAGTCGCCGCTCGAGCAGAGAAACATCGCGGTCAAATACCTTGCCACTCTCGAACCTGTCGATCTCACCATCTGGACCGATGGCCCGGTAGTCAGCAGCACTGAAATCGGAGGAGGGGGTTTCGTCATGGTGGGTTGTAGCAACATCTCCGGCAAAGTTGCAGCGGGCAGATACTGCACTAGCTTCAGAACAGAGCTTCACGCTATCCACGCTGCCCTAGAAGAAGTCGTCAAATGGCCCACCAAGCCCAAATCAATCCGTATCCTCACCGACAGCCAGGCGTCACTGGAAGCCCTCTCAAGTGGCCCAACAAACAAGAACAACTGCATCATCAATAGAATTCGGGATAAGGCTGACCGCCTTAGCTCCCATATCAGTCTGCAATGGATTCCTGCCCACTGTGGCATTGAACCCAATGAGAGAGCCGACAGAGTCGCAGACCAAGCCACGAGAGAGCCCCAGGACCATGTCCCGATCGGCCTTGACGTCATTACCAACCTGGCGCGACGCAACACCATTGACGCATGGAAAGCGAAAGACAAATTCGGAAGCGACTTCAGAAGAAGATGGAGCGGCAGAGGCACGATCAACAAAGCTCGAATCCACCCTTGACAGAGCTGATAGTGTCACCCTCCACCAAGTCAGGACAGGGAACTTGACGACGACTTGGAAGTTCCTTCACTTCAAAGATTGACTCTCCTAACTGCCAACACTGCCCTGGGATAGTGGAATCAACCGATCATCTGCTCTTCCACTGCCCCCAGAATGACGAGGCCAGACTGAAGACCCTTGGCCGTCCGCCATACGATGACTGCTTTGAGACGGAACCCGAACAAGTCCTGAGATTCCTGGGGCTGGTCGGCCGTACGCGACCCGGAACTACGTCCGCCAGAACATAGAGAGAGAGATGGGGTTATGGGGATGTTATTTGGCTTCTTGGTTTTCTGCTCTTCCTCCAGATACGTGATGGCCGAGTTCACCGCTTTCATTTCCGCATTATACCTGCTACTGAAGCAGCCGGCCCGGTCTAGTGATGTTCTTCCTTTCTCCGTCCCTCCATTCAATGTGGCAGCCACTTTCTCCTTTGGTTTGATGGTCCTGTACAGACCCGTCTGTCCCTGCCACCACGCCAGCCTTCTCAGTGAGTTTACAAATATAGAAAAACAACTCAAAATTTGATTAGGCGTATGCTGAGGCATGATCAGTTGAAATTGAATCACATAGGCACTGGTGAGGATTGCGTGACAAAGTTTCACTAACTTATAGTACATTATCAACATCATCATCATCATCATCAGGTGACATCTCCGATTCGGAGGTTGACTACAACGTACTGCCAGCCCTTTCTTGCTTGTGTTTTTCTGTTGCAGTCTTCCAACTCCAAGCCTGTCCTTTTTCCCTTATATTGTCTTCCCATTTGATCTTCTGTCTTCCACGTTTTCTTGTACTTTCAACTTTACCCTCCAAAATTGTTTTCATTATGCTGTTGTGTCTCTTTACTTGACCAAAGTATCTTGTTTTCCGTTGCTTTACGATATTTAAAAGATTCCGTTTCATTCCAAGTAATTTAATCACTTCCTGGTTTGTTCTTTTTGCCTTCCATGATATTTTCTTATTCTTCGTAGTACCCACATTTCAAAGCTCTCAATCTTCTTTTACAGAGTTCTGTTTAGAGTCCAAGTCTCTGCTCCATATAAGAAGGTGAACCAAATGAAGCACTTCAGTAGCCCGATTTTTATCTCCAAAACATTATATTTTGCCCAAAAGTAAATAGACGTCCCACATCGTTTCATTGAGAAAAGTGGATATATTTTCTATACGTTTAAAAATCTGAATTTTTTATTTCAAACAAATTAACGGACGAATTACTGCACATGGAACGGTGCAAAGCATGATAAGCATAATGGTGGATTTGTAGGACATCTAGAACAAAAGTAGCATGTGTCTTTTGGACTCCCTGTTGACTGGCAAAGTCGGTATGGTTTATGAGATCTTTGATGGCCTTGTCCAATAAAGGCCTAAGCGAATTTTCAAACTGTTGTGCTGCAGTAGGTGGTAAAGGTCTTTTATACCTTGACGACCACGATTTGGTTGAGATTCCTAGCCAGACCTTGATGACCACGATTTGGTTGAGATTCCTAGCCAGACCTTGACGACCACGATTTGGTTGAGATTCCTAGCCAGACCTTCACGACCATGAATTGGTTGAGATTCCTAGCCAGAACTTGACGACCACGATTTGGTTGAGATTCCTAGCCAGACCTTGACGACCACGATTTGGTTGAGATTCCTAGCCAGACCTTGACGACTATGATTTGGTTGAGATTTCTAGCCAGACCTTGACGACTATGATTTGGTTGAGATTTCTAGCCAGACCTTGACGACCATGATTTGGTTGAGATTCCTAACCAGACCTTCACGACTATGATTTGGTTGAGATTCCTAGCCAGTCAGACCTGCAACAGTCTTCTTTGTGAAACTTCAAAAATGACATATTTGGTGACTTCTCATTCGTGAATATGAGATACTCTGTTAGAAAAAAGTGTGGTTGAAACCCCCAAAAAAGAGTGGTAGGCTTTGTTCCTGAGAAGCACCCTTTGAGGGTGGTACACACCACCCTTTTCTACCAACCTAAAATGGGTGGTAGAAAAGGGTGTCTGAGTCTAAAATGTTGTGTTTTAAAAAGCCGACCACCCTTTATAGGGTTGTAGGAAATGGTAATTATTATAAAAAACGTGTTTAAAAATAATTGGCGCGCCCATAAAGGACGATTAAAAACCCCTAAAAGAGCAATGTAGATATTGAAATAACAACAACATACTTTTTGCAATTGACTATATTGATTATTTATTATTATAATGCGTTATTCAATCTATTACATTTGATAAACCATTATGATCCCTGTCCACAAATGATTTTTCACATCATTAAATATGATTTACAACATTTATCTGCGTGAGCGATAAGCACGTCTATACCACCTGACATCTACCGAAGATCGAAAAGTCACCTACAGTATATATGCTTTGAGTACCAAGCGCTACAATAGGTTGAATGAAATGTCTTTAAACCAGGCGTGTGTTTGTCTTGTACAGTTCCTCATTGTGAAAGGAAGACCAGAAGGAAGAAATGATGTTGGCTCTGTTATGCAAACAAGTAATTCTACCAAATTTCCAAGAGAAAGGACTTTTAGAATTGAAATTAAGGAATAAGCGAGAATTAGTAGATTTTCGATAAACTTCACTATTGATGGAAGTGTTTGAGACGTTTTCCATTTGATAAATCTCTTCTGTTCCGGTTTGTTCTTTTGTCCTTAATGATATATGTTCATTTAAATTTACCATTTTGTCTCGCAAAAACAAGTTGCCTTTTCTAAATTAAACGATGTAGAAGAATTTCTTCGTCTTTTTACTTTTGTCAAAAATAGTTTTTGTTTAAAGTGGATTTTATTTAAAAACGTTATCGTATAATCTAATCTTCAAATCTTCTAATCTACAAAGTTTTAAGTTTCTAGGCGAGTATAAAACGGCGAATGGAGACTGTACAAATGAAATTAAGAGGCGGTTGGGAATGACCAAAGAACAGGCATCAAAGCTGGAGGTAATCTGGAAAGACAATAAAATGTGTATCAGTTTGAAATTGAGTCTAATGAAATCTCTGGTATGGTCCTTATTCTTATATGTAGTAGAAAGCTGGACGAACAAAAGAGGTACCAAGCAAGAATTGATGCCTTTGAAATGTGGTGTTATCGGAAGATACTTAGAATATCTAGAAAAGATCGGTGCACCAATGAGTCAGTTTTGCTGGAACTGAAACAGAATATTATTTCAATACCCACTGTAGCCAAACTGTGAGTTGCCGTACTTTGGTCACGTAGTTCGGGGAAGCGCTGGAGAACTCGCTCTGACGGTGATGGATGGAAGCAGCAGTGGAAGAAGATACTAGGGGGGCCTAGGATGCAGTGGAAGGACCATGTCATAAAATGGACTGGACTAACCTACCATCAGTGCCAGGAGCTGGCTCAAGACCGCCAGGAGTGGAGAAGGAAAGTTCGAGAGTCATCATCGCCCAACCTCCAATGAGGATGGCATATTAGAAGAAGAAGATAATCTAATCTATTGTGATGTAACGACCGTTAATTTTCTTGGAAATACATTTTTATTTTATTATCATTTAAATCATTTAAAAACTAGCTCCAGCTGCAGTTAGCATACACTCGCATCCAAACAAGCCTCTATATAGATATGTTTGCTGTATGGAGCAGATAGATAACTTCGTTTGAGTCACACCGGACTTGCGTCAGTATTCATTTTCTTTTATTTCAGAAAGAGAGTGAGCGGAAAAACGTTTTGTTAGAAATTTTGGTGACGAAAACGAACAGCTAAATAAAGTGTGCTTGTTTCTATGGGCCGATTGGTTTCGGTTTCGGTTTGGGATTGTGGTAAATTTCGGTTTGGTTTGGGGATGCTAGCCCACATTGTTTGTGCCTGTGGACGGTTTAGGTTTAGATTTGAAAATGAAATTTGGGGAATCTGGCACAGTTTAGGTCGTGTCCATGTTGGCTTGTTTTGTGGAGGCTAGCACACTTTGTTCGTGTTTGTGGATGGTTTCGCAAGTCTAAAGATGAAATTTGGGGAAGCTGTACAATTTTGTTTGTGTTCTATGGCTGGTTTCGGCTTTCGCTGTGAAGAGGAAATTTCGGGATCTGGGACAGTTTCGCTTGGGTCTATGGGAAGTCTCGGTTTTCTAAACTGGATTTGTTCATCCACACCCAAATAAATTTCGTCGATATGTTTGCTATGCCTGGGGCAATAAGATTAGTTGGTTAAAAATGAAACCAGTTGGGTTTGCGTCCTTATTCCTTTTCTTAAAATTCCATTAGCTTTTAGAAAGGGAATGAGTGATTGTGACTGTTTTTAGTTGCACATTTCACTCACTCAAAAACGAACAGAAGCGAAAGCATGATATTTGTCAATAAAAGGTCAATTAAAATGACAACAAATCATCGGTGTTATTTGTGTGACAGTGTGTGTATCACGTGACTAAGTTAAAGTATAAACCGCCCTCGCGCCGCATTGCAGCTGTGCCGGTGGTTGCGCCGCTGCATTCTCTTACGAGAAAAAACAAAACCCATTCTGATTGGCTGCGAACATCTGTACATCTCCACCATGCAATAGTTACACTATATAACAAAACGCTTTTCATCTCACCGACATTTTCCAAGTGCACAAACAGTTCCGCGTGGTGACACACACTGGTGGCGCTAATCCTCCGTGTTGGCCTGTCGCACAGATATGACCGTGGATCAGCTGACCGACGACCTCGAAGCTTGGTTCCCTCTGATGCGGGAGCTTTTCACAAATGCAGACCCGATAAGTCTGGCGATCTGTGACACAGTCGGTAAGTACTATCTCTGAGTATTCTATTGCTCCGATCGATATCTACATGTCCACTAAAAATGAAAACATGTGGTTCCCATAGAGTTTGTTTTATGATCGCCAGTGCACTGTGCAAGAATTTCGCAGTCGCGTTCCCGGGATGTTGACGCGCAGTTGCATTTTTGAAATGATTCCAAGTACTGATCGGGCGGCGAGCTGATGCCTGGGCCGGGATCAACATGTGACGCTGTCACATATTAAGTCTTGTATATATATGGCATAATTTATGAGGCATTTCTAAATAATAATTTCATACTAAATCTAAAATCTGGGCTTGCGCGGCGTATATGGTACTATTTGGTATCATACAAAAGCTAGGAACATGCTCTATTTGACGGACACTGAAGAAGCGACATTTTGACAAAATTAAAACGTTATCATTATTTATGGAACACGCATTACATCTACATTCATTTATTTGAGTCTATACTTTAACGATGATCTGGATTCCTTCCTTTCCAGACTTTGGTTTACTACTCAATTGTGTTGATCTATAATAGTAGAAGTTTCTGTTGGTCTGTGTGTCTGGAAAAAAGTGTCATAAAATAGTATGATTCTATTTCAAATGATTCCAAGTACTGACCGGGCGAGGTGATGACTTGGATCAACAGGTGACAGTGTCACATATTAGCTCGTGTTATGAATAAACTCTCGAGTGCTTATTCTACTAGGAGATTTTCTTTATCATATTTTATAAACCATCATACAATCATTTTTTGTTGCTTCCACTCGAACAGAACCATTTCAGGAACAAACATAACTATTTGTTGATGAAATTAAAGTTAAATAAGCAATGATGAAATTGATTCATTATTATAAAATGTTAAAAAAACGACTTTGCAAACTGGGCAGAATCCGTTCCATTTCCAGTTCGAACGGTTTTCGTCTCCTGGTCTCCCCTTACTCGATATTGTATCATCTTTTGGAACAACACTTGCGTTTTTTTCATCATATCTGTGATGCGTTTTGCTCACACTAAATACATTTGAGATGTTCGCCTTAAATTGGTGTTAGTATGTAATGTTGAGATAGTGATAGCTTTTAAATACCAGATGATAATGCAGGAAAAAATCGGAAACATTTATTCCATTGTAAACGTTTTCGACAACAACAGTTGTCTTCGTCAGACATACAAATTCAAAA
>JAUYWV010131957.1:0-11066 GCA_032274565.1 Nematoplana nigrocapitula
CGAATGCGCTGCAGAAAGGTATGAAAGTGAGTGATATTCACAGATGTTGCACAATATCGCAGTTTATTCCCAAATACACGTAGACCAAGCAAAATAATCCAAAATGAATTCCGGCAATAGATCGCTGAGATTATTGCGCTATAGTAATTATTTGATATTTAAATGTTCGTATAATGTCTCCAATATAATATGTTCTATATAAAATTCTATAATATGTCTAAAATGGCCGTTTTTTTATGGGACAACCTATACATTGTATGAAGGTATTGACTTATTTCATAACTGTAAATAAATAAGACTACCTTAAGCAGGTATGAATCTTTCAATAAACTAAAATTTATTTATAAATACTAACAAAGACATACAGTATAGTAAAGCTATCTATAAAGCCCTCTCTGTGGTGTGGAAATATTTATTGTGCGGGTCAGTAATAGCCGCTTGATGTTGCACCCAGATTCACAGTATCCACACGCTCCCTTCCTCCGTCTACCAAGACAAGGGGTCCTACCTCCAATTACATTAGTTCGCAACTCCACGCTCTGCTCTTTGCGGACTTCCTCCGCAAACTCATTGATTACGTCGTCAGGTCAATAAGTCATAGTTTACACCCAAATTTTCCTCCCGAATGCAGTCAACTCCATAAACCTACTCTTTTACCTCGTCGTGTGTACCAACACTAGATCCGGTCGCTTCTCGGACACAATCAAATACTCGAGCAAGATCTGGCTCAACCTCACAGACCATCTTCTACCAGAAGCACTACCAGTTACCGTAACCCTCCTTCTGGTAAGACCACCAGCAGAACATTGGGTCTTTCTTCCCTCCCTCCCTGACCAAGTTGGGCGAGTGGTCAATTACATTCTGAATTATATGATTAATGGCATAATAGGACGATAAATTAGCGCTGTCTTTCAGGTTAGCGTGTGTTAAACGATTGGTGTAGTGCTTATCCGTACACTTTGTTTAGAAATTCAATTTTGCTTATGCTGTATGCATGCAGAGACGCTTGGATTGGAAATTGAAACTGGACACATTTCACAGATATATACTGTTGAACCACAGGAAAAATAAGTTAGGGGGGTTTTGTTGGACCATCCTATATGTACGTAGTGGTACAACTTATTTGAATAATTATGAACTTAAACCATAACCAGCGGCCGTATGTCCATAATTGTGACAACAATCTTTCAAAGCTGTTAATAATCCTATTTTATTGTGTCGTCAAAATTTGATAATTAGCACTAATTAATACAAAGTGTTAAGATTAACAAACACACTGTGGATGAGAAATAGAAGTTGTGGTCGATAAGAATAAACTTTGAGATACTCCTAAAAAAACTGTAGCAACGCTGCCAAAAGGAAGCTGTTTTCAGACATGAATGTGTAAAGAAATGTATCTGTATATATAAACGTAAACTTCAGTGTATTATTTTACATAGTTTGCAAGTGGCACGCCATTTATAAGTCAAGAGTGGTTCGAGTTGTTTGGTTATACAAATATTGTATAATCACCAACTAGTAATGTAACCGGCAAAATTGATAAAAATTATAGGACATACATCCTACCAATTAGATTGATAAATTAACCAGCTAAAACCCTGAGTCAATGTCTGCAATACTAAACTGATCTCGCTTAGGACAAACAAATTAAATACAGGGCAAACTATGTAGATGACATTAGCAATCTAAAACTGGCTAACTGAAGCTCTACCACAAATTGCGCATTCATCGATTCGGCTACAGAATAGCCACCCCGCAAAATGATTATGCAACCTTGGGTACCAAATCTATTATCTTATTTAGCCAAACGACTTTCTCAGTTGTACCACCATTGAATTAACAGGGAAAACAGCTACATGAAACATAATCTAGTAGCTTCGACACTTTTCCATCCTCCAAGTGAGACCGCATTTATCAACAGCGTCGTCATCATTTTCATCCTGGTCAATGGGGATTCGTCAGCGCCCCGATCTCTCGGGGGAAAAAATAAAATTGGATGAAACACAGAAACAGAAAGTGAGAAAGATAAAGGGGGGAATCAAAGAGACAGAGAAACCGTAGGAAGTTCCATGGAATGCAGCACTTTGCCTGCCGGAGTAGGACAACCCCGCCACGAGAAGGTGGCTGCACGGGGGCGCGTCCTTGTCGCTGTTGTCGTCTTCTCCCTAAACAGACGCCTGTATTTTTGTCGCCGCTACATGTTTTGATTAGTTATACGTCTGTTGGAAACTTTCCGCAGTGATGCCCAACCAAAATGAATTCGGATGGAGAGCTACATTTATATATAGAATATGATTTCCAAGACAAATATGTTTCCACAGCAAATGGAACTCTGCCGACTCCTCAAATTTTGAAAATTCTCCCAAATAAAACACTAGCATGTATTTTAAACGCGGTGCATGTTATAAAAGCTGTAACACTGATAGTTTAAAATGAATGCAATTTTAAAATAAACGTTTACTTAATGTTAAGACAGAACAATTGATATAAATTTTTACCAAACAAAATACCTTTTACAATATGGAGAGTCCCCACGATTTCCAATAATCCCAGGTAGTGACTTTTTCGAAAATGCAGAAATGTCAGTCCCTAATTAGCCCAACGAAAATACTTACAAATCGATGAACAAACAATTAATCAATTATCAAACAAAATTAGAGAAAGAGCTCATTTGAATAACCGGATAAAGATTTAACTAAACTTGCAGAACGGTTAACCCACCTTATATGACGTTGACGTAATATTCTCTCTTTTTGTTTTGTGTTAATAATTGTTTTCAAAACAAATTTGAGATAAAATGTAAATTTTTGCATTTATTCTTTGCAGTTCTAAAACAATGCAACTTTGCGCAATGTGTTTTGAAGAACAGCTCCTCTTTACTGATAAGGACTCTCATTACTTTAAATAATTTAAAAACATCTCTCTCTCTTTCCAATACAAATATTTACTAAACGACCAAGAGACAATTGGGAATCCTTTGAATAATACACTTTTAGTTTACTGATGCTCTTCACAGACAACCTCTATAGGATCGATGAAACCGTCGTTACACAATTTCTAAAGCAAAGCCAGCTATATTAAAACTGAAGTATATTCAGGGAAAACACAAATTTAAAAAGATATATTTAAAATTCATTTCAAATAATAAAGAATAAGTACTGGATCGGCATTGGGAAAACGAATATGGAAAATAAAATGGAGAACTGAACTTATACCAAGCCTCAGTTTTAAAAAATACGGGTTCGGTTGAAGGTCATTCGACAAGAAAATAATAATATGAAAAAAAACAATATAACGGTTAGGAGAACACTTTCTGAAAAAGAGGGCACCTTTATTAGTTAAGGACACATTATTGTATTGTTTTATCATAATATTATTTTAGTGATGAATGACCTTCAACCGGATCAACATTTTTTTTAAAAACTGAGGCTTGGTAAAAGTTTGCTTCTCCTTTTTATTTTCCGTATTCCTTTTCCTTTCAAATAAAAATATACAAATCACAGTATACATCTTTAAACTTCAGTGGTCTGTTTTCCTTCTTGTGATATTATTCAGAAGTCCTCCGATCAATCCCAAATTTGTCACTCATCTTCTGCCCGTCTCCTTCGACCACTTCCAATCTTCCGTGATTATTCCCCAATGCCCCCCCCCCCCACCTCACACACCGTAGGCGATAAATATGACCGTCGGTGACCTCTCATTCCGACCTCCAACCTAATTCCCGCTAAATCATCTCGAGATTAAACATCAATCATGGTGAATTATGGAAAGTCACAATCTGCATATGCGTATACAGTTCTAACCTCGACTAAATATCGACATATAAAAACAAAACAGAAACCTGTATAACTGTTTAAAAGGCAACGGAACTTTTTTGTTGCGATTTTTATCATATGAAAGAATTGTTTATCTTATAATTGTTATTAATAAAACATAACTGCATTCTATTGTTTAGTATATTTTCTTCATTTTAAATTCACACACTGGGCAATTATGTACTGTAATTGTAAAATACAAATATATGCTAAACTTTGACACAGGTAAATAAGCAAAACTAACAAACTATACTTGCAAACAAACGGGTTTCGCAAATCCGTGATGGTACTTCGCGTTTGGTGATTCGGGGAACTCGCGGATATTGACAATATTTTTTTACCAGTATCAGTTTAGAAAATAGTGCGACGAACATGCGATCGTGACTCCTTCTCTTAGTCTAGTGCATCCAATAAGCCAAGCGACTTCATACTTTTAGTCAGAAGGTGTTTTGAATAATCAAATTAAATAATATTAAATTATTATTCGGCAAATAAAGTATAGGTCTATCCAAGAAGGAATTCATGTGTTACAACATAAAATACAACACAAGGCTATAGTATTGAAGCAAGAAGACTTCAACAATGCTAATAATTTGCAATATCTAATTCAGCCGAAGACATAAAGATCAGAAAATCAAAGGCATGGTCAGCAAGGTGCAAATTAGAAACCATCTGGAAATCGGGGTTATCACGTGAGCGGAAAATTTCTTTCTTTCGCGCAACTGTCGAAAGCATATACTGCTTTACGGATCTGAAACTTGGACTCTGACTAAAGCATTATAGAGCACGCAAAATCGATGCCTGCTATACCTGTCTTCTACGGTATACCCTAAAACATTAGTTTAAGCAGCACATTACCAATAAAGTGCTCTACGGAAGCCTTCCCAAAGTTACATATATCATCAGGACTGACCGACCCCTGGCTGACCAACCCTGGACCCTTCTCCAGAAAGACACATGTATTGCAATATCCGAGCTGAAAAGTGTGATTAACATGACATGATTGAAATTACGGAGGGTGCAGGTCGCGAATAAGGGTGTTCGACAATATATCCACCAGCAGACAGGTTTGGGATATTTGCCCCTCGTCAGTACTGGGTATATGATTTGATCTATAGTTGAACTATTTAACCACTAGGACTTGGTTATGAATACTATATAAAAGACAGATGATTCGATCTTCTTGACTTCCAGATTTGTAAAGACGCCTGGAAGAGTTTCTTCTGAAGGCTGTGAATCAATAAGAGAGATTTCATTCAGCGCTATGCGACCTTGTAAGACGTAGACCTGCCAACAGCTATATATGGAGCAGAAACGACTAAATCATGTGTTAGTTACTGTTGCATGTTCTCAATGACAAGACTGGTAAACTCTCTTTCTTTTGTCTAGAAGTTACGAAGTCATTTGTGCGCCAATTTGACTACCGCTTCACTATCTGCAAATGCATGATTCAAATTGTCTTTATGTTTTAGGTCAGATATACAGTATGTGTATTAATTGTGGTCTTCTACGTGCATGTAAAAGCATTCTTTTCATAAAGTTACTATAGAATAAGCATAACCGTATTATTTTAAATAAATATTGATTGATATACAATATAGGGGTATAGACTTTTCAAAAGGGGGTGGGCCCGACCAATTTAAAAATGATTCTGGCGTGTCTACTGCCCTGTGAGAAATGCTTGTGGTTAAAAAGCAAAACTAATACAGTCGGGGGAAGTTATAATAACCTTGCACACCACCAAACTATTTATAAAATATACTATACTCTCTCCAAGCTCGGGAGCCATTTTCTTGTGTGTTTCACCCTCCATTCGTATTTCTTTTCATTTAACACAATTCAAACAAACCATTTTTAACTCAACCTCTAGATAAATAGCACCAGTGGCGCAACCAGAAAACTCTCGATGGGGGATCCAGGTAAAAAAGGCGCATTTACCCCATATATAGGCGGAAACGTAGGGGGGAGCACGTGACCCCTAAAAACATTTGGGCCTATAAAAATATACGCCCTCTGCGTCTTCTTCCTAATTATGACCCTTATTTTTTTTTTTTTTGCGCCTTCTTCCTATTTATGCTCTTTTCTCTATGCCCTGTTTTGCTACTACTGGAAAAAATGTTGGCTTTATATTCCTCATTTATGACCTGTCAACGTCTCCTTCGCTACACGAGTAATCTTGCAGAATCAAAATATCAGCCAATAAGGTCACGAAAACACATGGACACGCTGGAAAAAAGCTGGTCAGTCAATGCTCCTCCACCTAGATTTTCTAGTCGGTGTGGTCGGCAAATTTGGCACGTCGACATGGTCGCAGAAGCTCCAGATGCGTACTGCAAACGAACTGTGACTATATACCATAGTCAGTGAAATGAAAAGTCGGTTCGAAAAGGGAAAAGTTACTACTGTTAGAGCTTTTTTCTTATTTCCCGTTTTGACGAGAGGTGGGTGGAAGGCAAAACTGAAAGAGTTTGCACATCTGCACAACGACGATATCTCCTACAAGTGCTGCTACAGTCTATAATTATATTCTCTCTGTTTTCCTTTACAAAGTCCTGCGATTTGCGATTTTTTATGTTTTTCTGGGATTATGATAATATAAATATTGAAAGTGTAGCATCCAGCATTGCCGTGCGTGTCAACTCTGAACTTTGGTAGTTGAGCTGTTATTGATTTCTTGTCTTGATCAAAACTCTTGGTCTTGACAGGCTTTTGTGGTATATAAACCATATTTAGTTTCGTTAAAAATATAACTGAACTTTGTCAGACGCCATTGAATTTTCCCTGGTTAACCCGACGTCCGGTCAGCGATAGCTAGTTTTCCTCACCTAATTGTTGTCCTATTGTCAGTGCTACTTGATAGAGGAGAGACTTCTTGTTTAACGCAATGACAAAGGAAAAATGTGCTATGAGACAGTTGCTGTGCGGATCCTAATTAGACTAAAAAAATTGTTCAGGCGTTCTCTTATTTCCTTGGTAAAATCTTATCCAATATCAATCTTGACCTGCGATTTTTTTCATGTAGCAAAACTGCCTTTTCCTGATATAGACATTGAAAATATAACAGCAGTAACATAAGAGAGTAGACATGAGGGTTAGCTAAGATATTTATAGCTAGTATTAATGTATTATAGTATTTCTTTTCCTTTGTATAATTCGCAAATGAATAATTCCAATGGACCAGAGCGCAACAAGGTGGGCGATCCAAGGGAACTAACACCCCCCCCCCCCAGATAATGTTGCCCTTTTACTAACTGGTCCCCAGTACAATTTCATTATAGAAAAGAGCGTCATGACTGAAATTGCCTCGTTTTATTCAGTACAATAACTTTACGAGGTGTGTCAGAAACGTTCCAAGGACTGTGGTCACAAAACAATATTCCAAATGTTTCGTACAAACTGCTAGTTTCCCCTTCAAAGTAATTCCCCTTGATCGCTTCCACGTCTGAAAAATGGGTTCCATTAATGACCCTCTTGAACTCTAGGATGTTCTGACACACTTGCGTGATCCGCATTCGAACAGTCAGATGACGATCGCCACGCACCACCTCTTCACGCGGTCAACGTTGTCCTCAGTCCTGTTCGTTGAAGGCCTTCTACTCCTGGAGTCGTCTTCCACGTCTTCGCGTTCATATCTGAACCTGCGTTGTGCCACTTCGTGTGATTTGTTTTCTTTTCCCCAATGCTAAAGGGTCATCAAGAGATGTGGAATCCATCAAAGAGCCGTGCAGACAGAGCTGCGTAGAATCCGAAGAGAATCCTTTCAGAAGTGCATAGAGGCGAGTCGGATCAGGATGGTAAAGTACGTTAGACTTACAGAAAGGAGGATTACTTGGAAGTTTGTGTAAATGGTTTCTGAACCCAGTCCTGCGGTATATCTTTGGCAATGGCATAGCTTGTATTATGGAAAGAGGCGCCATGAGTGAAAATGTCTCGTTTTATCAAACAACTTTATTAATCGAAAAAGACGCCATGAGTAAAAATGTCTCGTTTAATCTAGTACAATTTTATTATCGGGAAAGCACCCTGAGTGAAATTACCTCGTTTTATCTGGTACAACTTTATTATCAAACTAAGCGTCCTGAGTGAAATTATCTCGTTTTATCTAGTATAACTGTATTATCGAAATAGGCGCCACGATTTTGAAATTGTATTGTTTTTTCTAGTATAACCTTCTTATCGAAATAGGCACCCAGAGTGAAATTGTCTTGTTTTAACTTGTATAACTTTATAGGCACCAGTATAGTAAAATAGGCGCAAATATCTCTGAGGGAGACTGGACCTCCTGGACCCGCCCCCTGGTTGCGCCACTGAGCACTCAGTAAAGTGGCGCACCCAATGGGGGGTCGAAGGGGCTGACGCCCCCACCCCTTCCCTGCTTGTGACGCCCCTTTTTTGGATGCACTAACGCCCCCTTCACCTAATATTACATTTTTTGAACAACAGTTTATCAGAAATGGCTTATTTCATCAAAAATCCTCCGAAACGCAATGTTTGCTTGAAATGATTGTTAAAGAGGCTCCGGAGAATAGGAAAATGAAGCTAATCGTTGTGTGCAGGACACGATGCATACAACCAATTTTATGATATTTACGATCATATTGTCAAGTTTCTCGACGTCATGGTCAACCCACATCTCCATCCAGAATACAATGCAGAATTATGGTGTTAGGATACAGAATCCCTAACGAAAGCTAACGGCTTACTTTCGTCAATAACCAACTTTGGTTTTATTATTTCCTTAGTTGTGACACACAAAACAATGAGCACTATCGAATCAGTCTCGATTAAGCTCCAAAAAAGCGTGCAATCGTCAACTTTCAAGCTTAAAAACTTATAAGCGACTAACGTTGGTTAAACAATTCATCAAACAAATAGTCATACACATTAATTTATCTTTTTATTTTTCAGCTCTGGCACTACTTCAGATTCACAGGAACATGGTAATTGACAGATCTGAGGTTCTTCAAAAGTTTTGTATGGAAAAGCCAAGAAGATTCCACATGGAATTTTGTTCGATGACTAACTGTTATATTGATAACTTACAACACTTTATTGTAACATTTGTACATGTACTGTATATAACTGTCTAGCTACAATACGTTAACAAAGCCCCCAAAATATATGTGTATAATTTTCGGTGAAATTTAGCCATTTTACTTTCACAATTTTGTGCGCCCCCTTACACAAACGCCCTCCCTTTAAAAATTCCTGGGTGCTCGCCTGATCTTGAACGTCGCGCACTAGGTTGACGATCGAAATGAAGGTAAAAAATAGCAGCAAATATAAGAAAAAATGCCAAATATGTCAACGAAGACTTTGACAAATATGATTATTTGCTTGGGATTTCACAAACTTTGAAGTTTACATGACTGTCTTGGATTCACGTTCATGTACTGGCCATTAATCTTTTAAAGATGTTCCAAAAATAGATTTAATTTAATGTTGAAATTTTAAATAAATGTTATTATTGTTCATTCAATTAATATTTCGTTCCGACATTTTCACGAAATAATAAATCCACTTTTCCTACGTCATTTCTAAACCTACATAAAATGCAACATTACACGATTTTCCACAACCAACATATTTTACTCAGACAGATTTCAGATTTTGGGAACCGTTAAGACACGCGCCGAAAGTTGTCAACCTCCTTCAGAAAATGTTTTAGAGATAGATGGAACAGCGCATAACTTGCTAGCCATCGACGTGCTCAATCAGGACAATCTCGATATTTCGGACCAGTGCACATGCAGTTTACTTGTTCAAATCTATTGCTCAAAGTGCCCATGCAAGCAGATCCAAAAACTCAAATACTGTATATTGGGTTCAACATTGGATTCAACATATCCATTATACAGTATATACATTTAGACAAACGTTTCGAACGCAGAATTTGAGGTGGATTACACTTGTGAGCAGACTACATATATTACACTGAAATGCTGGTCTTTCGGTCTCCCTGCCTTATGGATTGGGAGGATCTCGTCGCTCCCTATACGGTAAATACTGTAGGGGTGCTAGAAGATAGACGGATTTTTCACAATAATAAGAAGCTACTCTTTTCAAAAGTTCCTTGGTTCTTCAGTATTTCGTTGGTTACGTTGTCTTGGACTGGGAATTTTCTATGTGGATGTGGGTGATGTCCTCCTGGTCTAGTTTTTCATGGTGAAGTGCGACGAAAAAAAAAGAAAATGTATTCCCCATCGACTGTAGTACTAGCAGGAAACACTGTGACAGAAAATCGTTTATTTCCACTGAAAGCTATCAATAGAATCACTTTGCATGGTCGTCTGGGGGGGGGGGGGTTCTCTCATACTTGAATTCAGCTTACCAGCGAAAAACTAATGCTCGACTAGGAGCTTCATCACCATACACCGCTGTTAGTTCATTGACACAAGTGGTAGAAGATGTGCCCAATATTTGACGTGTTGCAGAATACAATTGAAGTCTTTATTACTGTGTGCCATTATAGGAAACTATTGAAAAGCACAAATGTCGCACTACAGTAGTAACAAGACTTAATATATAATAGTGTTACATGTTGATTCCAAAATTAATAGTGTTCGCTATCTCCTCCTAGACCATCAATCGGTGAGAGCTGAAATTTTTAGTACCATATTTTGAATGACGGTGCAGTTCATGCACTACCTGATTTTTTCTTTTCATTCGTATGGGTGCCACAGGTCCCGTTTTAGGTTCCATTTTAGGCCCTTTTTTACTACCAAAACTATTCGTCACTTTTGTACAATTTTTATGACAATTTTATGCTTTTAAAAATGTGTAATCTTTCACTATTTTTACAATTTCTTGCTTTTAAAAATGTGTAAATACAATAATTTTAGGCGAAACGAAATTTAGCCTTTTTCTGTGATTAGCATCAGGCGAAATGAGATTAGGTGAAACGAGATACCAGTTGTGTTTTTTAATACATAACGTCTACTAATGCCAACATTGACGATGCTGCAGCAGTCAGCCTTACTATGTAGCTAGTATGTGCAGTGATGCAATACGGTGTTTGATTTAAGTGGCAGCTGTCCACGTAGCACCACGAAATTTGTGAATCCTAAGAGCAATGCATCTCAGGAGAATGACCATTCTGACCATTTTCCTCATTTTTCTTCTCAGTGGACTTCAGACGAAAACTACAACAAAACGGGGTCATTTGAAGCCGTTTGGCGATCAGTTTTTGCAATACCGCAGAATTCGAACCATCTACGAGAATGTCTCCCCCGAAGAATTCTATGCAGAGTA
>JAUYWV010131968.1:0-11065 GCA_032274565.1 Nematoplana nigrocapitula
CGCGGGCCGATTCGCCCCCCCCCCGGTCTCTGAGTGCGTCAAATAGCCCGGGTAGGATAGGGTTAAAGTGCCTTCAACACAATGCAAAAGTTCCCCAATGTTTCTTCTAGTCAAAGTGGTGTGGCGTTCCGATTTCTATGATTGCACCTTTATCATTTATTATGTGAAAAAACATAGAAAATAGATCATTCATGGTTGACGTAAATAATATGAACAAATTCTAGATCATACTCCAAGATTAATTTCAATATCCCAATCGATATTGAAAGTCTCTCAGTGGTGTCTCTCAACTAATCAGGTTGAGTTGTGAAATGACTTATTTGTGTCACTGATATATACACTGTATAACTTCACCTCGGTATAATTGTTTATGTTACCAGCGAATTTATAGATCTTTGGATAAATCTTGTTTCAATAGTCAAATTTGACTTTGGTTCATACTCATTCTCAAGGTAAGAATTCACTTCATCCTCAATTTCTTTCCATCTTGAAGTGTCTTTCAGGACAATACATACTAACTCTGTTTCATATCTACCTTTTTGACGTTCACGGATAGCAGCATCCTCTACAAGTGACAGTGATGTGTTCTTGGTGGTAAGTGATGTGGATGAGTACTTAACGTAATCTGTTCTGTAGAATTCTATCATTTTAATATCCAGGACATTTCTTTAAGGTCTTTTTAAAAATATTCAGACCTCTCCATTCAGCTTTCGAACGAGGTCTTGGATTAAAATCACGTGCTTGCAATGCTCCAGGTCACGAAGCTCTCTCCCTGTCACACACTCTCTCACATACTGGTGTACACCCACAATCTAATACATGCACACAGACGCTCTCTCTATCTCTCTCTCTCTATCACACACACACACACACACACACGTAATTGACTTAACGAAGTACATATACTTCTAAAATGATAGAAAATTTTGCGTTAGCTGATCAAATATCAAAATCAATGACGTCAAAACAACAAGTGGAAGAAGATGACTGCTTTCACAAGGAAGTAATATTTGAAGACACGTATGCAAGAGTAATATGCCATGACTGTGGTTTGATCATATCAGAGACTTATTTTACTACGGAATAAATATTCCAAGACTTCTAAACAGGAAAGTAGCCATTGATTCATATTTGGAGAAGACCGGATTTCAATAACTTCAACCTATTACAAGCATTAGGTCCCGCCGTTTACCAAGGTTCACACATCAAATCAATTGTATGTGGATGTATTCTCTTCATAAATCAATTATCACCCTTTGTCCGGGAAAGATATAATTCAACAAACCTTGATCTAAAAACATAACGCTTGTAAGAAAACATGTTATGATCACAAAATACCTAACTGCAGAAAATATTTTTACAATAAAAATAAACATGCCAGCTATTCTAAATCACGAAAACCGTTAATTCAATAAACAAGTTCAAGATGACGGAGGGCCTTTCGGATCTTATATCGGGATCATCAAACTTCTTAGAAACAAACAAATATATCCTCTAATCAAGAGAAAAACCTGCATACTCTGTTGCTCGTGTAGGAAGTAAGATCGCAGATGTTGTTAAGAAAGTATTTGAGTTGAAGGAACTCCGAACCACAAGGGAACTGCATAACAAAACGATTGAGCAGGGGAGGAAGAAGGAGATCGCCAAAGACTTATTCACAAGCTAGGCTCGGTGATTTGAAAACATATCTCGATAAAAAAATGGAAGATGAATCAAAATTCAACATTTACAAACAAGTCAGGTATTAATTTTTACAACAGGAAAAATGATGATGGACTAATTGTAGTAACATCAACATCTTCTGTCAATCAACTCAACACATCAGGTGGTAGAATCACATTTGAGGTCAACAATACTTCATCATTCCTAAGATTGTCCAAGACATATATTAGGTGCGACTTTTATCTAATTAATACTACTGCTACCGGAGTATACTTGGAGATGTGCATCATTGACTTGAGTAAAACATTGATGTATGACTTCCACTACAACTACATCAAGAAAAAATATGGTGGCAAAGCAAAACTATTGTGCACATGAGGTTGAAACTGGGGACGTTTACAACGATATAACTACAGTTGTTGAAAGATGCTTTGACACTAGTGAATTTACAAAAGACCATCCCTCTGGTATCAAAACCGGGGTCAACAAGAACGTGATCGGAATGATGAAAAAAGTTTGGAGGAGAAATATTGGCTGCATCTGTAGAGCTGAGTGCCAAGATGCATAGCTATACAATGTATGAGGGCAAGGAGGAGAAGCGATGTAAGGGTGTGAAGCAATCTGTTGTCAGGAAGAACATTAGTTTTGAAGACTACAAAACTCACATGTTTAGTCGAAAGGAGTAAATGAGGAAGATGAACGTGATTAAGATCCATCAACGTGAGATCATCCCAGAGGAGGTGAATAAAATACCTTTGTCAGCCAATGACGATTAACGAGTAAATTTGGAGGATGATATTCATTTACATTACCGCTTGGATACTACCAAAACCCTGTACGCCATGTAAACACCTCTGAGAGACTTTCAATATCGATTATGATATTAAAATTAATATTTGATTGTGATCTAAAAAATATGCCAGGAAAACGTATGCAAACGGGATTTGTCCGAGCTTGTTGATCTTGGAATTCATGCAAACGGGATTTTTCCTAGCTTGCTGATCTTGGAATTCATGCAAACGGAGTATGTTCTAGCTTGTTGATCTTGGAATTCATGCAAACGGGGTATGTTCTAGCTTGTTGATCTTGGAATTCATGCAAACGGGATTTTTCCGAGCTTGTTTTTCTTGGAATTCATACAAACGGGATTTGCCCTAGCTTGTTGATCTTGGAATTCATACAAACGGGACTTTTCCTAGCTTGTTGATCTTGGAATTCATGCAAATGAGATTTTTCCTAGCTTGCTGATCTTGGAATTCATGCAAACCGGATTTGTTCTAGCTTGCTGATCTTGGAATTCATACAAACGGGACTTTTCCTAGCTTGCTGATCTTGGAATTCATGCAAACTGGATTTGTCCTAGCTTGCTGATCTTGGAATTCATTCAAACGGCCGGGATTTGTCCTAGCTTGCGGATCTTGGAATTCATGCAAACTGGATTTGTCCTAGCTTGCTGATCTTAGAATTCATACAATCAGGACTTTTCCTAGCTTGTTGATCTTGGAATTCATACAAACGGGATTCCTAGTTTGTTGATCTTGGAATTCGTGCAAATGGGATTTTTCCTAGCTTGCTGATCTTAGAATTCATGCAAACTGGATTTGTCCTAGCTTGCTGATCTTGGAATTCATGCAAACTGGATTTGTCCTAGCTTGTTAATCTTGGAATTCATGCAAACGGGATTTTTCTAGCTTGCTGATCTTGGAATTCATGCAAACCGGATTTGTTCTAGCTTGCTGATCTTGGAATTCATGCAAACGGGATTTTGCCTAACTTGCTGATCTTGGAATTCTTACAAACATGACTTTTCTTAGCTTGTTGATCTTGGAATTTATACAAATGGGACTTTTCCTAGCTTGTTGATCTTGGAATTCATGCAAACGGGATTTGTTCTATCTTGCTGATCTTGGAATTCATGCAAACGGGATTTGTTCTATCTTGCTGATCTTGGAATTTATGCAAACGGGATTTGTCCTAAAAGTCTCTTTTCTCTTCTACTGAATACAAATAATAATTGGTTTTAAAATTCTATTCCTAAGGATTTTAGATTTACAAGTGCAATGCATATTCTTTTCGTTTTGTGTCCAATAATGAACGGAATTTCACAAACACATTCTGGTTTGCTATAGTTCATCTAAGTTCACTCTTGACAGGTGACTCTGTAATATGGGCCGCTTTGCTGGTCATTCTTCATTGCAGTTTAAAATTATTGCTTTTTGCTGAACGATTTTATAATTGTGCTATAATAATAACCTTTACACTCTACTGTTGTGCATATCCGTATTAGTAGTAAATCTTGAAAAATAAAACAAATTTCTCTACTTTTCAGACATGAAAATTTTGTGTTGTGCCAGAAACGTTCCAAGGTTATTATTTCTATGTTGATGTACAAGACAAATAGTTTTTTCCAAAAACTGCTGTATTATATGAGCACTTGCCGATGTGATGTTTAAAACCTGCTATTTTAAGTTCAAATGTTGTTGTATTACTAGTTGTGATCAGTTAGTTCAATTTCCCAGTATATCTAACAAAATTGTTGGAGTATTTTTGATTGAAATCAATGAAATATAACTCAGTGGGATTACGCGATGAATAAAACAATGGTTCTATTTTTCTAACAGTGGTAATATTGCACATCTAATGCAGAATATCAACATAAGGGCTTGGCATGTCCCGTTTAGTTCATGAATATAAGAAATCTTATTTATTATGTGATGGCGTATTGTTTTTATCAGGATGCTCGGGGCAGCCTGAGTATGTCACTACCTGAGCTTTTTACCATAACCATCCTTGAACACAACCCTTTCGTCAGCATTTGTAGGATCGGCAGCTTTGTCGATCATTTCCTCTAGTACAACAACAAGATCACTGTTTGATACATCACTATACCATACGCTTGGAGAGGAACACCTTGCAAAGGTCAGCCTTGACCGATAATTTTAAACATAAAGTGGCTTCTGGTTTAGAATTTACTACTCGCTACCATCGATTGAAATTAGAAATAATGAACAAACTTAACGAAAAAATATGCAAGAACATACTACGGCTGCCAGATTCAAATACGACATTGAGACTCATTCTGTAGTATATTGATGTAATCATGGAGTACTACGCTATGTATTCTTATATTTCTGTATTGCTATTCTGGGGATATAATATTGCAGTAATCATTAGTGTTAGGTGATAATGCCCGGTCATAAATACCGTTAGGGGTCCATTAAGTAATCATTAAGTGGGAGTTCCGCAGGTTAGGTTTAGGTTAAACTGCAAAATTATTGAACTATTTCTTTTCGATATTTTGACTGATTCAATTTAGGAATTTGTCTATTCCTTTATCTCTATCATCGTTGCATAACCATAAAATTGCCAATCTTTCTACATAAATGTCTATATGGTCGTGTTGAATTTTGAATTCATGTCCACAAATATAACACTATTTGTCCATAATAGTGAAAGTTTATGTTGGACTGTGTAAAAGTGTCTAAAAACAGCATTATTATCTATCAAATTATTCCAAGTCATATTGGGCGAGATGACGACTGGGATCAACATATGTGACGTCACAAATTAAGTCTTGTTTTATTTTTTTATAGTGAATAATTTAATATTTTTTAATAATAAACAATAATGTACAAACATAATCCAGTATAGGCATTGTGAAATGTTTCAATCACAGAAGGTGTTCAGGTTGTCACATTGAGAGACATGATAACTTTGTACAGTAAGTTGGATAACTGCAGTGATAGTAAATGTGGAATAACACAGAATGTGCTTGTTCTGCACTAGCGTTGTGCATCCTACAATTAAATATTAAGTTTTTACTACAAGTTAAGTTTATCCATTTTTAATCTTTTACCAAAAACGTCAGTAATCAACAGCTGTTGTTGTATTCAAATTCTTGTGGAATAACGTTGAAATGAATTACTTATGGACATCATGCTTTCACGTGCCTACCAAATGCCTCGCCTTGTTTGATAATATTAAATCAATGTCATTAGTGGTTAATTTTCTAATTCAATGAAAAACAACTGTTTTGTATTTTGCAATTAAGTAAACAAAGATTTTAAGAGCACATTGCGATTTTTGAATACCAAACCAAAATTATACATTTTGGCGCGCATTTCTACTCTAGTAGATGTACAGTATTCAAACCTATTTGATCTGTTAATACTTGTAAATGTTGGATGAATGTTGTAAAGAATTACATCACATCGATTAGTTATACGTAGGTTAACAGAATGATACCACGCACATTGTCTGAATTAGTGTTTTCATAAGGTACACACAATCTAATTCTATTTGTGTAAAGGCAAACAACGTGGAGTATTGATTGTATCTTCGCATTAAATGCGTTTCAGAAATTTCACCTTGTATCTCTTCGGAGTTCGCCTGAAACCGTTGCCAATGGCCAATTCCAATGTCGGCGACTCGTTGTCCTTGGACCACTCCAATCGGAACTCGTGCACCATAGCAACGGTCATGGAAAACAGGTCGGCCTTGGCAACCACTTCCCCCAGACAGACCCGTCGACCGCAACCAAATGGCATCATTCCTTTCTTTTTAGGAGCCATCTGACCATCTGAATCCAGAAATCTTTGTGGATCAAACTGTTCAGGATTGGTCCAATAGTTCGTATCGAAAGCGAAACTGTATTGATTGAGCATTAATGTGAAGCCCTTCGGGACATCGTACGGACCAATTTTGCAATCGGCAATGGTCTCATGCATAACACCAAAGGGCACTATCATTCCATAGCGCATCACCTCGTGAATTGTGGCAACGACATAGGGAAAGTCCTCATTCTTTGGCCGATCGAAGAATGCTTCCAATGAGTTAACATTGGCTTTGATTTCTTCGTAGCATTTATCCTGAACATCTTCACGAGTCGCCAGAATAGCAACAATCCAGTATAGCGTGAATGCCGTGGTATCTGTTCCGGCGCTGAAGAGATCTAGCAAGGTCTGCCGAATGTGGACATCTTGGAGTGGATAAGGCCTAAACAATGTTGAAAAACAATGATAACTTTTGACATATCACAAATGGCTTGTTCAACAAGATATCCACCCCAGACCGGTACTGACTCGGGTCAATAACTCCATAACCGGTCTGCTGGTGGATATCGTGCCGATCATGTCATTGTTGAAAACAAATTGTAGTATATGGCATGCGTTTAATGCTTGTGAAAATACAATATAAATATAATTTTCTTTTTATTTAGGGCCGCTGGTCCCGCTGGGTACTGGGTCAATCGCTCGAAACCGTAGTCTTCACTTCTGCATCTCCCTTCCTTACTCCAACAGCTTTCATGTCCTTCTATACTGCATCTTTTTATCTTGGTTTCGCTCTTCGTCTTCCTCTCGTTCCCTCAATGCCTTTCTCTCTTCATTCCGTGTAACCATTCAGTATGCATGGCTAAACCGTCGCAATCTTCTTTCCCTCGTCTTGTCTCCTAGTTGAATTATTCCCAATCTTGTTCTAATATCTTCGCTGTACCATTTCTCTCGCAAAAAGACACCTGCTCTCCACTTCAGCATTCTCATCTCTCTGTACGTTCCAGTGCCAGCTCTTCCTTCCTTCTTCCTTACTGCCCAACATTCACTTCCATGCAATCGGGTTGCTCTTATCCCAGTCTTGCATATTTGCACAGGAAGTCGTTCTGGCATTTTCTTACCTCCCAACAAAGATACTTCTCGCCGTGTATGCTTTATACTGGCTCTTTTATAAGGACGGACTATGCCAGATTTGTTATGCAATATCAAAGAACATGTTGAACACATTATTAGGAAAACCGAAAATACTTCGGCAGCATCAAATGGAATAACAAGCTGTTTTAGAGAGGGAATTGTATTTTGCTTATCTTGGATCTACTATCAAGAACAGCAGCCAGAAAAAAACGAAGAATGCTGGCAATTGCTCGGAATACGGTCCCAAGAATGATGTTATTCTTCTAAAAAAGGGCATCTTCTCAGAAGGTTGACTGCCATGAATCTTTGCTCCCCTCTGCTGCATTGTGCCTTCCAAACAGCCTCTACGTTGTCAATCTCTAACCAATCTGTCAAGTCCTTGGACAATGCTCTTCACTGTCTTTCTCTGCTCCGTGTACCATTGATCTTGCATTTCCTACAATTGTCCAATTTTCCGCTCGCTCTTATAGTATGTCCAACGTATTAAATCTTCCTTTCTTTAACTGCACTAGTAGGATTACCCGTATAGAGTTAGTATATATAATAATGTGAACAAGCAAATCGATCATAAGAAAGTCTGACCCCGAAAGTTTACAGAGAAAACGTGCATAAATTAATTTTCGTTTATCTGTAGCATATTGATTTACCATGCAGCGCATAGAGGATCCTTACTCTATGATGCAACAGTTGGTCATCTGCAGCATATTGATTTAGTATCGCAGCAATCGCTCATCTGCAGCATATTGATTTAGTATCGCAGCAAAAACATGTTTTAAGGGGTATTTTCTGCTGTGGGCCCCTCAATTACAAATTTTCATCTCGTGGCTATTTTTCCCATGTTACCCAGTGGCGTAGCATTTCTTTTGAGTCATCAAGCATGCAAATCGGTCAAGAGAGTTTGGAGATAAATACCGGTCAGACACACATAAACACATTTCTATAATTATATATAGGATTAAAAATGATCTGTTTTCCCTTACCATCCCTAGCACTTCTTCGTTAGTCTTCAACTCCGTGTATGATGATTCTGAACATTCTTCTATACGCCTACATTTCAACTCTTTGTCAAATGTCTAAAACTATGATGCATAAAGAACGGTGGAGAGCACATAACACTTTAGCATCCTTTTTCTCAGTTCTTCTAAATAACTGGGAGAATGTGATATTAAAACATTTTTCACCTTTATAATTTAGATGTTTGTTTGGTATAGACCTATCCCTGCCTGTACTTCGCAGTTGCATTTCCTTCATCAGTTATCAGCTGTCCGAAGGTATTTAAACTTCTTTCCTTGTTCAAGGATTTGACCAATCATTGTAATCTCTTCTCTACGTGTTTCTTTCCTGCTGACTGCCAATGTTTTTGTCTTTTTCACAATCACATGTAGGGCCTAATCTATTTTCTCCACTTGCTTTTTGAACTTTCTCCACCATCTTCTGATTCCGCTAGAAGAACATTGTGGTCCGCATATCTTGAGTTGTTGCTATTTTCTCATCTAATTTTGCACCAAGGAATCTCATCAATTTCGTGGAATATACTCTCTATATATATGTTAAATAATTTAGGCAAATCAGTGATAAGTCAAAGTCGCGACTTCTGCAAGCAAAAACGCAAATCAATGATATTTCAGACGCTGCATTATCAACTCATCGTTTTTAAATTAAAAGTGCAACTTTTGCAATTGAGTAAACACAACATAGAGATTATAGCAAGTATTCTAAAGGACGGCTAAAAGAAACCATACTAACCACGCACTCTTCGTCTCCTTGGCAACCGTAGTTACGCTCCTCAGTGAGAATACAATCGGTAATATCCCTCAAATCATCAGCCTTGTCGGGCAGACTATTCCGATGTTGGACCACTTCATCTTGGACCAATTCGAATAACTCTTTAAACATAGATTTTCCTCGTCGGACAATCGGAATTGGAAGATAGAAAGCTCCTGACATAAAGAATAGCCAGCCGTTCTGGAAAGAACAAAACAATGTATTTTAAATTCGATCCTAAGGGAATCAGGAACACTGTTTGACGAACCTATCGCTATCATATATGCAAGATATATTCAACATTGTATGACAGTTGAGATCTTCAGCCATTTTCATGCGATCACGTGGTCGCAGAATGAAATCCTTGACTTCTCTATGATGAAGGCTCTAGCCGCCCTGAAAAACACCTGTACATGGTACTGTGACCCATCATCATCGTTCTGCTTGCGACTCGCTGTCACATTGGCTTTTCTGTCAGCGTCTTCAATACAATGACTTCCGCAATGACTGGGGATCCATTGTAGGACAACGCTGCATATCTAATTGCGCCAGATTACCATTGCTATTCCCGGTCTGGGGACGCGTCAACGCCCCAACTTCCCGCAAGTAAGAAAAGACTCATGGGCCGCCCTTGCCTAATGCTACCATTGAGGGGGCAGGGCCAAAGAGCCTAAGGCGAGCGTTGGCATGAACAGGGCAGTCCTGGTGGCAATCGGTGGTCTGTGCTTTCCAAATGCGGTGGGAAAAGAGGAGATGATAGTGTTCAGTTCTCTGGTGAGTCCGACATTGGTGCAGTCTCTGTGAGTGGCGCAGTAAGGTTCGTCCTCGTAGACCCGACTATCTTGTTGGAAAACATGTCGGGCTGAGGTGGTCCGGTTCAACCTTAGGTCGATCTGGTTGTACTGTGACTGTTCAGACCCAGTTCAACCCAGGAGGGACTGGGAGTCAGTCACGACCCTTACCCTCCGAATGGGTAAAGAAATCAAGAAGGGCAAGGGTGATCCTGGAGGCAACCGACTGCCTCCGCGTGAGAGATCCTGTAAGTAAGCGTCGGCCTCCGTGTGGGTGATACTGGAAGCAAGCGACGCCCTTTATGTGGGTGATCCTGGAAGTAAGCGTTGGCATCTGCGTGGGTGATCCTGCAGTCAGGCGACGGCCTTCACGTGAATGAACCTGGAGGCAAGCGACAGCCTCCGCGTGGGTGATCCTGGAGGCAAGCGACCCCCTCTATGTGGGTGGTCCTGGAAGTAAGCGTTGGTCTCTGCGTGGGTGATCTGGCAGGCAGGCGACGGCCTACGCGTAGATGCTCCTGTTAGCGAGTGACAGCGTCCACGTGGGTGATCCTGGAAGTTAGCACTAGCCTTCGCGTGGGTGATTTGGCAGGCAGGCGACGGCCTCCGCGTAGGTGGTCCTTGGGTCAAGTCCACTAAAATGTAGTCGTAACCTAGGAATTCAAGAGAATAATTCGATGCACTCTAGTGTGCGCTTCGTGCATATTAGAGTGCATCGGAGGGCCGCGCGCGCACACAGACAGCTTTCAATAAGAATTGTCTCTTTTATTAAATAGGATAAAACTATTCCATTCTCCATGCCCCAAAACCTAGGAATTTACTCTTTATATAAACATAACGTTAAATCCCTATTTTACTACTTATATCCACTTATAAGTAGTCTGATTGCAATATAAATAGTACCATTCGATTCTCCGTACTAGAAAACATATGAATTCACTCTTTCATTAAAATAACGTTACATCCGTATTTTACTATTTATATTCGCGTATAAGTAGTCTGATTGGAATGCATATGTTAACACGTACTCCAGTACGTTTCGCAAGAAGGGGGGTCGGGGTTACACTGGAGTCCATTTTGGTGAGACAGACAATAGTTTATTGTCTAGGAGCGCATTCGGTGAGATAGACAATGGTCTATTGTGTCTGCGCGCACCCGTCACGC
>JAUYWV010131979.1:0-11065 GCA_032274565.1 Nematoplana nigrocapitula
CTGTATGATTAAGCGAGTTAATGTTTTTGACTGCATTGTTAAGTCTGTAATCTGTTAAGCTTAAGGTAATCAAATAAATCCCGGAAATTCAAAAACTATATTCTGGTGATGACTATGACTTCAAATAATATCCCTGATATCAATACCAAGTATGGTTTATATATATACTGTAGCTCTGCGTGAAATATTTTGAAATTATTCCAGAAGTTGTGCATGTTTGTCCATAAAAAGATTTTATGCATTTATCAACACAAAAAGTGACGAAAAGAATAACAAAAAGCAGCAGTAATTCAACATAATCACCGCGTCTGGCCAAACATTTTCCCCAAAGGTCAACACATAAATTATATAGAAGAAAGGTGCGAGAGCTTTAGCTGGGAAAGACAGGAACCTTAGAGAGGTGTGGGAAGTCCGGCAGTCGAGATTAAAAACGACTGACTGGCCTTACGAAAGCTAATGATGAAGAGAAACTATAGGAGTAGTCTGAGATAAAGTTGGTAACGAGTTTGGAGAAAGAGAAGAGGTCTTTTTCTGCGACAGATCGATGGACGGCGGACTTGGCCTGGCGGGGGCGGGCTACGCAGTGTAGAAAGACACCGGACACCGTCTCAGTTCAGGATGAAATCCGTGGCAAACACCAGTCCACAAAAGGTTTGCCGGCAAGTATACTGTAAGTTCAGTCCGAGTTAATGGATATTGAGGCTCGACTTATAGAACTGGATTCAGTTGACACCAAGGGGAAGACTAGCAGTAAATCTGCGATTGAATCTCTGTCTCAAGGACCGCAAACGAACAGGAAAGACACTGCTTCAATTCAGCAAAGCCAGCTGTATCAACTTTCAATGGGCTCCCTCCCATGGCGTGTATTGAGTCCAACGAAGAGGTTGGCAGAATTGCTGACGAGGAGACCGAACTGGACCAGACAAACGTGCCCATCGGCTTTGATGTCTACAATGTATACTTATTGCAATGACAAATCAGGTCCGTGTACAAAGAACTTTCTCAACGGCATTGGGAAGACAGACAGCCCACTTGGTACCAACTGCCATCAAGATGAAACCACCGGCCATGTGCTTTTCAGTTGCCCGTTTTACGACCCGGCGTGGCTTAGCAACATTATTACTGAAGAATCCGAGAAGGTGCAGCGTTTAATGAGGCGCATCGGCTGATCCAGGCCGTGATATCCAAAGCTCCAGAAAAGGGAGAAAGATAGAGAGATAAGCAGAACCCTGCAGGCAGGACCGGAACTTTATTCACGCGGAAACGATGGTTATGCGAATGGCAGTAAATTGGGCATAAGAAAATGAAAGCGAGGACATTTCGATTTTCTCTGAAAGTCAAGTGCTGTTGAGAACACTGAAGGATGAAATATACCGAACAGAAAAAACTGCAAGAACTGCGGAAGGAACTGGTGAAACAGACACAGAGAGGAAGAATGGTGCTGCAATCGTACCCTGGACACATGGGAGTGGACGGAAATAGGAGAGCAGATGAAACTGCGAAAGAGGCTAGAGACATGGACCAAGAAGGAGATAGGATACAAGCCAACACACGAGGAGAGGAATAAGATGTTTTATGATGGAAAATCACCAGAGCTGCTAAAAACGGAAAATAATAAGTCTTGTTGTTGCACAATTAGGAAGCCGCTACTCTCCAATGGACAACTATTATAGGAAGAAGTATGAAGATGTCGAAGGATATGAGAGCTAGAAATGGCGGATGGGACGACTGGTTAAAGTGTTCGGCTTTGAGGTAGAAGAGGGAAGCACTGTTCTGAAGGATGATGGCTCCTTCTCTGGTCAAGTCCGGGCGTTTCTTATGACTGGATGGCCTACTCTCCCGATTTGTCTTCCTGTGACTGTTTCCTCGTCACAAACCTTCGAAGGGAGAGATTTGGAAATGGGTGATGCCGATGCCATCAACGCAGCGTTTCGCCAGTCTCTCCATGACTTGTTCAATAGTGGGTTACAGAGTGGCATTTATGGCCTGGTTCCCCGTTGTTTAGCGAGAAAAGGTGTTCACTTTAAACGACTTATGTCATTTGTTGTTCTTTTCACCAATTTTAGTGGTTGATCAATCCACAATACAAAATTTTAATGGACAAAAACACACTATTTTTAGCTCTCTATTAAAACTCCTGTACACTGCATATCATCTTTCTCCCAATTTAAGATATTCCCACAGCAAACGTTGCCATCGATTTCATGAGCGCCGCAGACGTGGGTCCCGTTGTCAAGGAGATCCTCAGTCACCCGGAACAATATGTGCAGAAGACTGTGGCCCTCAGCTCCGGAAAACTGTCTACCAGAGCAATCAGTGAAGTTCTGACCAAGGTGTTGGCTCCTCTCGACTTTGTCGACGGCAAGGTGAGCGCAGGTTGTTTATTTGTGCAGTAAGTTCTCAAGAAGAGCGTCGAGTCTAAACCCCGCAGAATCCCGGTTAAAAGTTGATGCTTTGAAACAAACAGATCAGCTGATATACCTGGGTGAAATGATCCTAATTCCATCAATAGCATACCACATGACCGATCAACAACATTCACCAGCTGATCACGCCATTCTAAAAAGTAAGTGAAATCAATATAGGAACAGGTTTACAAAATACGTACTTCAAAAGCAGAATATAATTCATATATAGATAAGTATACTACTTATTATATGAAAAGTAGTAACAGTATACGTCTATGTATTTATACATATAACAGGATTATTTAATAAATAAAACACAACGATTAGTATCATTCACTTCATTACGGCAACCTATAACGCGCGTTCCCAGACTACTTACTGGTTAACAGTTTCAACAAGACATGGCAACACTTCCATTGGTTGATATTGGATTTACGTTGTAAGTGACGAGGGGAACCAAAGTAAACTGAGGGTTGAGAACATCCAAATCTACTTCACAAAAAATAAAAATAAACTAAATTAAAAAGGCCCGCACTCCGCAGCACCGGTAACTGGAAAGGTCAATAAAAACGAAAAGCACATGTTCACAGATCACACCTATTCAGAGGTACACGCGTACAAACTATCAATCTTGTCTAATCGTAATTTCGGTCAACCGCACTTAAAGAAGATAGCTGAGATATAGAAATGATTTCTTGAATGAGAAAAATCGAAATGCGTCGCTGTATGATCATTAATTGATTGTTAGATAGTAGAAGTCATTCACAGTCGCTTTTGTACCTTCATTCAGTTGACGCTTCTAATAAATCTTCAGACAAAGGATGATTAAACCGACAGAGACGGATGCCCCTGCCCAAAAGTTATGACAGTAAGTGAAACGAAAACTGACGACCAGTTTACCATCTTTGCAGAGCAAGAAAGACTGCGGAAACAGTAAAGCAATATAATTATCTTGTCATGTGGATTACCAATTATGGAAGATGCAACAGTGAAGTTAAAGCAAAAGGATGATTTATGAAATATAAGGTGCTCTTGACAGCAAACCTAAATATTTAATGAAAAGGCTATATTAAAAACATACATTTTCTCCATTATTGGTTATGGATCAGAAGACTGGCCTTTCAGGAAGGAAGTTGTGAAAAGAATTAGAGCGTTTGAGTACTGGTGCTATAGAATAATCCTAAAGATCAGCTGGGCAGAAAGGATAACAAACGAAAGTGTATTACAAATGATGGGAACGCAGATAATTCTAGCAAAAAGACTAAAAGAAAGAAAACTACGATTTGTAGGTCATGTACTGAGAGGTCCCAGCGGGAGTTTGTGCTCAACCTGGTTTTGGAAGGCATACCATCGATGGAGAGAGAGATGGGGGAAGGCAGAGAATGGAGTGGCAAAACATCTATAGAAGAAACGAAGAGTAGAGTCGAGAAAAGATAAACCTGGCGTGGAAATGTTGCAAACCTTCGAATTGGAGACGACACCGCAGGATGATGATGAATTAGTTCCACGTGAGACCGCACATTTGGGGATTAGGATTTGGGGTGATAATACACATATGCATAGTTTACATACATGGGTAATTTTCGATGCTAATTCACGAGGACGATTGATGTGCCATTTTCGTAAGAAGGAGATATCTATCACCTTTCGACCTCTAACTTGCAGATTTCTGAAATGCGCAACCCGTAATTTATGCCGCTTTGAGCAACGAGTGTACTTGCCGAACATCGGTCGACAGCTTTCGCGAGTGGAAACCGGAGCTTACTTGGAACCATGGCCTTTGGTTTTTTATGACATGAAGTTTTGATAAATCTGGATTTGTAAGTCTCGCGCTTACAGTATACACAACCGCCGTTGTAATCTTTGAGGTCATATATCTTTCAGAGTCCTTCAAAATGATATCCCGTTTATGGCGGTTGTCACGTTTCTTCTATTATATAGATAGATAACTATATTTTAGGCATACGTGTCTAGTCTGTTCTCTATTACATTTATATATTCATCCATTTGTCATACACTTTCGAAGATTTATTTGAATCTAATTCACTTGGGTATGGTTCACTAATATTATCGAGCATAAAATTAAATATCATCACAGTTTATTTAAATCACAGATGAACTTATCGTTAATGTCTACCTGCTTTATGAAGGTTTACTGTAAGTTTTTTAATGAGCGATATTTTGTTCATAGTCTCGCTATATGGAACTCCAAAATGTGATTTCACATCGTCTACTCCCCTATCTACTTTACAGACAACCCACGAAGTCTTCCGAAGTCGCAACATGCCCGGTTCGGTAGATCTGGCTAACATGTTCGACTTCCTCATTCGAGTGGATCAACAGTACAGTCCAGAGACAACAGTCCGTTTAAATCCGAAAGTAGCTTCTTTCAAAGAATGGCTGTGCAAGAACAAAAGCACCTTACTGGAAGTTCTAGAAAAATGAAATCGAAGAACTAACTGCTCTATATGATACATTGTTTTCAGACAAGTTATTGAACCTGTATCCAAATGACAATTGAGGAATTACGGATTATGAATTTGTCAGTTTGCTCATTTTTGTTATTGTAGCACACAGTTAGTTCAGCATATTATTTATATGTTCCTAAAGTGATCTTAAAAGCAATAAAAAACGATAATCAAAAAGTGATAAATTTAAATCGTTAAAGAAAATATATCGATTAAGTAATTCAGAAAAGTAAAGAGTATGACTAATTTCATTTTCCATGACGTACGCTTACACCTGTGAATGAACAATTTGATCGAGTGTATCGACACCAAACATAATATTGTTCTAATCAAGTGACATGGCTCCTTTTTTCGTCATCCTCAACTTCAACAGTTGTCTGATAATCAGAACGTAGAATCTCTGCTTAGAATACTTGTCGTCCTTAGTTAAAGAGAAAGCAAGTTCACCCTTGTTATTGCGTATTTTAGCTGTTTATGTCAAGAAAGTATATACCTCGTAATTATCTGCGTCACGTTCAGCATCTGATTCATCATATAGGACATTGTATTCCTCCTCTTCATTCCGTCTGTTGATGTTAATTCGTAAAATGACTGAATTTTGTAGTTCTTGGAAATTCATTCACATGACCATATTTAGCTAAGTATACGGCTGAATTTGTTGATTAACTATAGGCTGCGGTATTCTTGTTAATTTGCGCAAATGCCCATTGTCGACCATGTTAAGTTTGGTGAATTGCCGTTTACGTATATAATCTTTCTGTAACGGGAATTCATTCTGCCTCAAGATGGTATAAAAATAAGAGAGAGAGATCTAAATTTAAAAAATGTAGAATATAAATTTGATTATAACATTATGTTTACACATAGGTACAGAATATTTACCTACCTTTCAGCTCCAAATAAATATTATTAGCTCATTTAAGAGTTACTCGTTACGATCTATTTGTGGCTAATGCGAAAAATAGGACTAAAATTGGAAACTTCTAATTTTTTATTATTTTTTCGTGTAAATGTATTATTTTGCGTATGAGGTAATTATTTACTCCATCCGTATTAACCGGATCATTATTTGTTTAATTCTCTACCAAACAGAAATAATTGTCCTGAATAAACGTTTTACTTGAAAATCAGTAGTAAAACATCTAAAATGAAGACATTATAAAAATATAAGCATGAACAATAAAGTATTTCTAAAATGAAAATAAAATTGATTGGGGTAATAAATTACCCCATCGGGGTTAAAGGGTTGCTTCAAGATGATGCCAACCAATAAGAGAGACGTTTAATCTTGCTCGTGAAATTTTGTCGGACAGGAGGGTAGGTAGTTCTTATGTATGAATTTAATACCTTTTGGTAAATGAATATATCCTTCTTGCTCATTCGCCCATCTAAAGACTTTTCTAAATTGCCGCAAAAGCAAGAAGACAAATTGCATAGAGGTGACGAAGGCGGCAAAATGCTGACACTACAAGGATTTGAGATAGAATGAAACATTTGCCAATTTTTTTTTATAAAAATCCACTCAAAAGGCAGATCTCTACGGTTTAAAGCGTTAGTTCCCAACCCTTTTGGACATATTACCTATAATGTTCCCTCAAGACTGGCTCAATACCTCTTTCAAGCGCGCACCGCCAAATTCTTTCTCAGCTATAAAAACAATATTGCTCACTGAAATACCCTTTTATACCTTTATTGGAAATATTGTAATTAGTCCATCAACAGCAACAATTAAAAAGCTGGCAACTAATGGGACGGTTGGTAGCTGTTATCCAATGGCGGCTCGTGCCCTGAATTAGTGGGGGTACCTGTTGGAGAAAAAAATTACACACTGGTCAATTGGTCCAAAAACGAAGAGCATGCACATAGAGTATTGCAGTGATAGGCTTATAAGAATACACTTTAAATAAGAATTTAGTGAACATCAACACTTAAAGTTTATAATTTCCCCAGTAACGTGCAGTTTTTGACACATGGTTAAAATTTGTATTTCCTTGAAAAATATTTTTCCCTGAGTGGCAGTCCCATTACCCCACAAAAATGGTATCATTACCACAGTACGATAATTTATCCCTAGGTTGGAAGCCAATGGTTTAGAGGAACCAATATTTCTACGTAATAGAAAAACGATAATTCGTTTTGATGATGTCACATAAAAAATGGAATAGCACGGCAAATGGAAAAGAGTACTTTGTCAAAAAAAATTGCAGCTGGAAAACAATAAGAGAGATGGGCGTCCCCGGATTTTCTCTCTGGATCCGTTAGTGGTATTCACTTAAATTCCTAATCGGCAAACAACATGAAGTGTCGTTTCAGAATATATTTGTTTTAGTATTTTAATTTAAAGAATGAACTTTTACAGAGCCTAATTAAAACTGGCATCACTTATTGATTTTGTAGACAAGGTTGGTGCGTTATTTATTTCTAATATTTTTATGTTGTATTATTGTAATCGCTGATAGACAGTTCTTCTTAATCGCATTGGATGAATATTTATCTTTGTAATTACTTGATTAATAATGAAAATTTTATGTTTGTTATTGCAGAAAAAGCTTTCTAAATCTAGTGACAGTGTCAGTAGTGTAGTAGAGTTAGACGTAGTTGATTGCATTTTGTTTCTAATTGTATATGATCAGGCGCGGTCCCAGAAAATTTGTCAGGGGAGGCACAACATAAAAAGGCATAATTTTTTTAAGAATAGAAGAAGGCACCCTATTCAGTGAAGCCAGAATTTCAGAAGTATGCTCTTTTCCGTGGTCAGAATTTCAGGAAGACAACCTTTACAGTGGTAAAAATTTCAACAGGGCGCCCTTTTCAGTGGTCATAATTTCAGGAAGGCACCCTTTTCAGTGATTAGAATTTCAGGAGGGTGCCCTTTTCAGTGGTCAGAATTTCAGAAAGATGGATTTTCAGTGGTCAGAATTTCAGAATGGTGACCTACCTATTCTATTCAGTGAAGTCAATATTTTGATGGTACTGAATAAGGCTCCCTCCTGAAATTCTGACTTGACTGAATAGGGCGTATATTATTTTAAAGTGCATAAATGTTTATTTTTTTCTTAGGGGGAGTAGGGTGGGGCATATGCCCCTTAGGCTTAGATTTCCCCCTACTGGCCCTACATTTGCGGCATCCTCCCCTGATGATATATATCAAATAATGGTCAATACTTTATAAAAAAAGCTCAAAACATAATATGTGTCTACAATTATATTATATATATATCAGTTAAATATAAAGAATAATTTAGCTATTTCATAAATATGGAACACTAATGCATAAAAATTCATTTTTTGGCGCTTTTTCAGTAGTTCCTTCACATTTTTATAAAATATTTTTTAAATTTATATTTAAACCATATAGAGGTGATATGGTACTGTGCCAAGCAACGCAACAAAAGCGAATATGGCACTGACACTCATCGTACCTATTTGGATTCCTACCTTTTGGAATTTGTGGCACCAGAGCTATAGGCTATGGCCAGGATCCATTGCAGAATCTCTTGGAACATAACTCATAAAGTATACCCACTTCTGTGACTTTTGGGGCACACTTTTTGTACGACTTTTTGTATTATCCATTCTGGAGTCTGCGGTAAATTTAATTTTATTAAAAATAAATTTTGGAACTTAAAAATATTCTTTTAAAAAATGTGGGAGAACTATAGAAAAAAAGGATACTGTTTCTATTATAATTATGTGATATCATATAAAATTTTTCTAATATTGTAAAAAGGTTTGATACTTAAATGAAATTTGACATAATAATATTTTCTCTTTTTACTTAATACTATTGAGTATTGAGTAATTGACAATAGCTATCTAATTCTATAATTATTAAATAAGTTAATAAATATTATTTATAATAGTAATATAGTTTTTATACATTTAAATAGATTCACTTCATTTTATAGTACATATCATTATAATATTACAAACCAAATTTATCTCAAATTTAATGTCAATTAGTCAAATATTTGCCTAAATATTAGTTATTTTATTTTTTATATATTATTAATTATATTAATATATTTATTATTTTAATTAATTATCAATAAAATATAAATTAATAAAATTTTAACTATTTAATTTTTCTATATTTATTTCATAATTTATTTTTAATTCTTTCAATATATAAATTATATATAATTAAAATAAATATAGTTTTATCAATTTATCATTTATTATATTAATATAAGACCTAAAATTCTTTTATCAACCATTATCTTAAATTAATTAAGATTTAAAATAAAAAGATATTAATTCAAACAAAAATTAAACTAATTAAAACATTATTTACTATAATATTTTATATGCAAAATACCAAAAATCTAGTATCAATTGATAGTTAGTTGATATTTGGTTGTTCTAATGACTTACACATATAAAAACAACTTTAAATAATAAATTAATAAAAAGTTAAAAACTTTTTAAATAAAAATTTTGAAAAACTCATATATTACATAAAAACCAAAATCACAAATAATTATATTTGTAAAAGGATTATAAGAATTATAAAAGAAAGTAAAGTAATAATAACAAATATAAAAACACAAAGTCTTAGTTATCAAATTTTAATTAATTGTATAAAAATAATATGGGATATTATAAAAAAAGAAAAACAACTCGAGTAAAAGTAAACATAATCTTAAATCCTTATTTTATAGAACAAAACATCAACGATTACAATACAAAAAATACCGGGTAGCTTAGCGTCCCAAATTATTATTATACGCCGGTCATATAACCAACCGTATAAACAACCATATAAGAATGACCTTGAAGGGATATTATAATTATTAGTGAAGTGGAAAGACATGTTAGCACATTTAATCAAGAGAATTTTATATTATTGCCTAAGTGATTGTAAAGACTTTATACGTTAATGTTTGTAGTGAAGCTGTATCTGGCTATATGCGATGCATTTGTTTAATTGTCTCCATTTGTCGCAACACTCTCCTGTGTTTATCGTTTGTTAACTCATGTTATTTATACGGTTGGCTATACGCCTATACGGTTGTATGGTTAGTTTTACTTTTTAATTTGGGACGCTAAACTACGGAATCGCCAAATCCCGTAACCAGGTAATTTTGGATTCGTGCAAGGGAACATTACTGGAAGGTTTTATTCACTCTAGAACAATTGCGAAAAATTGCAATTAATTACTACGTCCTAATAACTTTTTTAATATTTGAGGAATCAAAATAAAAAATACCATCGTACGCAGCATAAAATTCTAATGCGTTTTAATAAAACTGCATTAAGATCGGTACAGTATGTCAATAATAATCACACTTACCATTTGAACGTTCAGCCATTTTCTTCTAGATTAATCATTAATGGAGATATTTGAAGCGAGTGCTTGCTTAGTGCACCTCACTAAAACAACTAATGTAATTGGCTATAATTAAATGTTTTACTTAACAGCTCCTCCTGGGCTTATTTCTTCACCAATTCACTTACAATTTCGTTTGAATATGTAACTCGATATACTCTATCTAAATTATATTAGTTCCATTAACACCTCGGTTTGTGAAGCTCGAAAGATTTTGCATTGAAAAGTTCTTTTAGATAGGGTTGAGAATGTTATTGGAACGTAGTTTGCTAGTAGAACGTACGCAAGTGGATTGATACGCCGAATACATTAAATCGTAGATAAATGTGGTTGACATTTGAAAATGCTATCGGCGTAGGACATACGCAAGTGGATTGATACGCCGAATACATTAAATCATAGATAAATTTGGTTGACATTTGAAAACGCTATCGGCGTAGAATGTACGCAAGTGTATTGATAAGCCGAAGACATTAAAACGTAGATAAATTTGGTTGACATTTGAAAACGCTATCGGCGTAGAACGTACGCAGGTCGATTGGTACGCCCGGTGGCATGGAAAATGTCGTATAAATTAAAAAATCGTATTTAATTAGTCATTATGGTTAGGGTTAGGGTTAGGGTTAGGTATTAGGGTTAGGGTTAGGTTTGCATTACAAACTTTTTGCCTCAATTTTTTTTTATTTTGCCGCAATATGGCTGAAAAGTCGTGTGCGTGATCTACTTTTCATTCTGCGTCGAATGGTATAGAGTGTTGGTCACTTAGAGTAGAACTGCCAGAGATAAAGAGGTGATTCTATGGCGCTTTCAGCTTAACTCTAAGTGATCTATTATCCACTGATTCATGTATAGACAGACTA